>CAWVNZ010002226.1:0-62432 GCA_963930735.1 Dioctria linearis | reverse complement strand
CAAATTTTAAGTGCGCCAGGGATTGCCTTTTCTATAGTAAATTATTCAAAAAATAATTTTTTACTGTCGCAAATTTTAAATACGCCAGGGATTGCCTTTTCTATAGTAAATTTTGCAAAAAAATAATTTTCTACTGTCGCAAATTTTAATTACGCCAGGGATTACCTTTTCTATAGTAAATTATTCAAAAAATAATTTTCTACTGTCGCAAATTTTAATTACGCCAGGGATTGCCTTTGCTACAGTAAATTATTCAAAAAATTATTTTTCATTATCGCATGTTTTAATTGCGCCAGGGATTGCCTTTTCTACAGTAAATTTTTCAAAATATTAATTTTTTACTGTCGCAAATTTTAAATACGCCAGGGATTGCCTTTTCTATAGTAAATTATTCAAAAAATAATTTTTTACTGTCGCAAATTTTAATTACGCCAGGGATTGCCTTTTCTATAGTAAAGTATTCAAAAAATAATTTTCTACTGTCGCAAATTTTAATTACGCCAGGGATTACCTTTTCTACAGTAAATTATTCAAAAAATAATTTTTTAATATCGCAAGTTTTAATTACGCCAGGGATTGCCTTTTCTATAGTAAATTATTCAAAAAATAATTTTCAACTGTCGCAAATTTTAATTACGCCAGGGATTGCCTTTTCTATAGTATATTATTCAAAAAATAATTTTTTACTGTCGCAAATTTCAAATCCGCCAGGGATTGCCTTTTCTATAGTAAATTATTCAAAAAATAATTTTCAACTGTCGCAAATTTTAATTACGCCAGGGATTGCCTTTTCTATAGTAAATTATTCAAAAAATAATTTTTTACTGTCGCAGATTTTAATTGCGCCAGGGATTGCCTTTTCTACAGTAAATTATTCAAAAAATAATTTTTTACTGTCGCAAATTTCAAATCCGCCAGGGATTGCCTTTTCTATAGTAAATTATTCAAAAAATAATTTTCAACTGTCGCAAATTTTAATTACGCCAGGGATTGCCTCTTCTATAGTAAATTATTCAAAAAATAATTTTTTACTGTCGCAAATTGTAATTGCGCCAGGGATTGCCTTTTCTATAGTAAATTATTCAAAAAATAATTTTCTACTGTCGCAAATTTTAATTACGCCAGGGATTGCCTTTTCTATAGTAAAGTATTCAAAAAATAATTTTCTACTGTCGCAAATTTTAATTACGCCAGGGATTACCTTTTCTACAGTAAATTATTCAAAAAATAATTTTTTAATATCGCAAGTTTTAATTACGCCAGGGATTGCCTTTTCTATAGTAAATTATTCAAAAAATAATTTTTTACTGTCGCAAATTTCAAATACGCCAGGGATTGCCTTTTCTACAGTAAATTTTGCAAAAAATTATTTTTTACTGTCGCAAATTTTAATTGCGCCAGGGATTGCCTTTTCTACAGTAAATTATTCAAAAAATAATTTTTTACTGTCTCAAATTTTAATTACGCTAGGGATTGCCTTTTCTATAGTAAATTATTCAAAAAATAATTTTTTACTGTCGCAAATTTTAATTACGCCAGGGATTGCCTTTTCTATAGTAAATTATTCAAAAAATAATTTTATACTGTCGCAAATTTTAAGTGCGCCAGGGATTGCCTTTTCTATAGTAAATTATTCAAAAAATAATTTTCTACTGTCGCAAATTTTAATTGCGCCAGGGATTGCCTTTTCTATAGTAAATTATTCAAAAAATTAATTTTTTACTGTCGCAAATTTTAAATACGCCAGGGGTTGCCTTTTCTATAGTAAATTATTCAAAAAATAATTTTCTACTGTCGCAACTTGTAATTGCGCCAGGGATTGCCTTTTCTATAGTAAATTATTCAAAAAATAATTTTTTACTGTCGCAAATTTTAAGTGCGCCAGGGATTGCCTTTTCTATAGTAAATTATTCAAAAAATAATTTTTTACTGTCGCAAATTTTAATTACGCCAGGGATTGCCTTTTCTATAGTAAATTATTCAAAAAATAATTTTTTACTGTCGCAAATTTTAAGTGCGCCAGGGATTGCCGTTTCTATAGTAAATTATTCAAAAAATAATTTTTTACTGTCGCAAATTTTAAATACGCCAGGGATTGCCTTTTCTATAGTAAATTATTCAAAAAATAATTTTCTACTGTCGCAAATTGTAATTGCGCCAGGGATTGCCTTTTCTATAGTAAATTATTCAAAAAATAATTTTTTACTGTCGCAAATTTTAAGTGCGCCAGGGATTGCCTTTTCTATAGTAAATTATTCAAAAAATAATTTTTTACTGTCGCAAATTTTAATTACGCCAGGGATTGCCTTTTCTATAGTAAATTATTCAAAAAATAATTTTTTACTGTCGCAAATTTTAAATACGCCAGGGATTGCCTTTTCTATAGTAAATTTTGCAAAAAAATAATTTTTTACTGTCGCAAATTTTAAATATCCCAGGGATTGCCTTTTCTATAGTAAATTTCTCACAAATTAATTTTTTACTGTCGCAAATTTTAAATACGCCAGGGATTGCTTTTTCTATAGTAAATTATTCAAAAAATAATTTTCCACTGTCGCAAATTTTAATTACGCCAGGGATTGCCTTTTCTATAGTAAATTATTCAAAAAATAATTTTATACTGTCGCAAATTTTAATTACGCCAGGGATTGCCTTTTCTATAGTAAATTATTCAAAAAATAATTTTCTACTGTCGCAAATTTTAATTACGCCAGGGATTGCCTTTTCTATAGTAAATTATTCAAAAAATAATTTTTTACTGTCGCAAATTTTAAATACGCCAGGGATTGCCTTTTCTATAGTAAATTATTCAAAAAATAATTTTTTACTGTCGCAAATTTTAAATATCCCAGGGATTGCCTTTTCTATAGTAAATTTCTCACAAATTAATTTTTTACTGTCGCAAATTTTAAGTGCGCCAGGGATTGCCTTTTCTATAGTAAATTATTCAAAAAATAATTTTTTACTGTCGCAAATTTTAAATACGCCAGGGATTGCCTTTTCTATAGTAAATTTTGCAAAAAAATAATTTTTTACTGTCGCAAATTTTAAATATCCCAGGGATTGCCTTTTCTATAGTAAATTATTCAAAAAATAATTTTCTACTGTCGCAAATTTTAAATACGCCAGGGATTGCCTTTTCTATAGTAAATTATTCAAAAAATAATTTTTAACTGTCGCAAATTTTAAATACGCCAGGGATTGCCTTTTCTATAGTAAATTATTCAAAAAATAATTTTTTAATGTCGCAAATTTTAAATATCCCAGGGATTGCCTTTTCTATAGTAAATTTCTCACAAATTAATTTTTTACTGTCGCAAATTTTAAGTGCGCCAGGGATTGCCTTTTCTATAGTAAATTATTCAAAAAATAATTTTTTACTGTCGCAAATTTTAATTGCGCCAGGGATTGCCTTTTCTATGGTAAATTATTCAAAATATACGCCAGGGATAGCCTCTTCTATAGTAAATTATTCAAAAAATAATTTTTTACTGTCGCAAATTTTAAATACGCCAGGGATTGCCTTTTCTATAGTAAATTTCTCACAAATTAATTTTATACTGTCACAAATTTTAATTACGCCAGGGATTGCCTTTTCTATAGTAAATTATTCAAAAAATAATTTTTAACTGTCGCAAATTTTAATTACGCCAGGGATTGCCTTTTCTATAGTAAATTATTCAAAAAATAATTTTCAACTGTCGCAAATTTTAATTACGCCAGGGATTGCCTTTTCTATAGTAAATTATTCAAAAAATAATTTTCAACTGTCGCAAATTTTAATTGCGCCAGGGATTGCCTTTTCTATAGTAAATTATTCAAAAAATAATTTTATACTGTCGCAAATTTTAATTACGCCAGGGATTGCCTTTTCTATAGTAAATTATTCAAAAAATAATTTTTTACTGTCGCAAATTTTAAGTGCGCCAGGAATTGCCTTTTCTATAGTAAATTATTCAAAAAATAATTTTTTACTGTCGCAAATTTTAAATATCCCAGGGATTGCCTTTTCTATAGTAAATTTCTCACAAATTAATTTTTTACTGTCGCAAATTTTAAATACGCCAGGGATTGCCTTTTCTATAGTAAATTATTCAAAAAATAATTTTTTACTGTCGCAAATTTTAAATACGCCAGGGATTGCCTTTTCTATAGTAAATTATTCAAAAAATAATTTTATACTATCGCAAATTTTAATTACGCCAGGGATTGCCTTTTCTATAGTAAATTTGTCAAAAAATAATTTTCAACTTTCGCAAATTTTAAATACGCCAGGGATTGCCTTTTCTATAGTAAATTATTCAAAAAATAATTTTCTACTGTCGCAAATTTTAAATACGCCAGGGATTGCCTTTTCTATAGTAAATTATTCAAAAAATAATTTTCTACTGTCACAAATTTTAATTACGCCAGGGATTGCCTTTTCTATAGTAAATTATTCAAAAAATAATTTTTTACTGTCGCAAATTTTAAATACGCCAGGGATTGCCTTTTCTATAGTAAATTTTGCAAAAAAATAATTTTTTACTGTCGCAAATTTTAAATACGCCAGGGATTGCCTTTTCTATAGTAAATTTTTCAAAAAATAATTTTCTACTGTCGCAAATTGTAATTGCGCCAGGGATTGCCTTTTCTATAGTAAATTATTCAAAAAATAATTTTTTACTGTCGCAAATTTTAAGTGCGCCAGGGATTGCCTTTTCTATAGTAAATTATTCAAAAAATAATTTTTTACTGTCGCAAATTTTAATTACGCCAGGGATTGCCTTTTCTATAGTAAATTATTCAAAAAATAATTTTTTACTGTCGCAAATTTTAAGTGCGCCAGGGATTGCCGTTTCTATAGTAAATTATTCAAAAAATAATTTTTTACTGTCGCAAATTTTAAATACGCCAGGGATTGCCTTTTCTATAGTAAATTATTCAACAAATAATTTTCTACTGTCGCAAATTGTAATTGCGCCAGGGATTGCCTTTTCTATAGTAAATTATTCAAAAAATAATTTTTTACTGTCGCAAATTTTAAGTGCGCCAGGGATTGCCTTTTCTATAGTAAATTATTCAAAAAATTAATTTTTTACTGTCGCAAATTTTAAATACACCAGGGATTGCCTTTTCTATAGTAAATTTTGCAAAAAAATAATTTTTTACTGTCGCAAATTTTAAATATCCCATGGATTGCCTTTTCTATAGTAAATTTCTAACAAATTAATTTTTTACTGTCGCAAATTTTAAATACGCCAGGGATTGCTCTTTCTATAGTAAATTATTCAAAAAATAATTTTCCACTGTCGCAAATTTTATTTACGCCAGGGATTGCCTTTTCTATAGTAAATTATTCAAAAAATAATTTTATACTGTCGCAAATTTTAATTACGCCAGGGATTGCCTTTTCTATAGTAAATTATTCAAAAAATAATTTTCTACTGTCGCAAATTTTAATTACGCCAGGGATTGCCTTTTCTATAGTAAATTATTCAAAAAATAATTTTTTACTGTTGCAAATTTTAAATACGCCAGGGATTGCCTTTTCTATAGTAAATTATTCAAAAAATAATTTTTTACTGTCGCAAATTTTAAATATCCCAGGGATTGCCTTTTCTATAGTAAATTTCTCACAAATTAATTTTTTACTCTCGCAAATTTTAAGTGCGCCAGGGATTGCTTTTTCTATAGTAAATTATTCAAAAAATAATTTTTTACTGTCGCAAATTTTAAATACGCCAGGGATTGCCTTTTCTATAGTAAATTATTCAAAAAATAATTTTTTACTGTCGCAAATTTTAATTACGCCAGGGATTGCCTTTTCTATGGTAAATTATTCAAAATATAATTTTATACTGTCGCAAATTTTAATTACGCCAGGGATTGCCTCTTCTATAGTAAATTATTCAAAAAATAATTTTTTACTGTCGCAAATTTTAAATACGCCAAGGATTGCCTTTTCTATAGTAAATTTCTCACAAATTAATTTTATACTGTCGCAAATTTTAATTACGCCAGGGATTGCCTTTTCAATAGTAAATTATTCAAAAAATAATTTTCTACTGTCGCAAATTTTAATTACGCCAGGGATTGCCTTTTCTATAGTAAATTATTCAAAAAATAATTTTCAACTGTCGCAAATTTTAATTACGCCAGGGATTGCCTTTTCTATAGTAAATTATTCAAAAAATAATTTTCAACTGTCGCAAATTTTAATTGCGCCAGGGATTGCCTTTTCTATAGTAAATTATTCAAAAAATAATTTTATACTGTCGCAAATTTTAATTACGCCAGGGATTGCCTTTTCTATAGTAAATTATTCAAAAAATAATTTTTTACTGTCGCAAATTTTAAGTGCGCCAGGAATTGCCTTTTCTATAGTAAATTATTCAAAAAATAATTTTTTACTGTCGCAAATTTTAAATATCCCAGGGATTGCCTTTTCTATAGTAAATTTCTCACAAATTAATTTTTTACTGTCGCAAATTTTAAATACGCCAGGGATTGCCTTTTCTATAGTAAATTATTCAAAAAATAATTTTATACTGTCGCAAATTTTAATTACGCCAGGGATTGCCTTTTCAATAGTAAATTTGTCAAAAAATAATTTTCAACTTTCGCAAATTTTAAATACGCCAGGGATTGCCTTTTCTATAGTAAATTATTCAAAAAATAATTTTCTACTGTCGCAAATTTTAAATACGCCAGGGATTGCCTTTTCTATAGTAAATTATTCAAAAAATAATTTTCTACTGTCGCAAATTTTAATTACGCCAGGGATTGCCTTTTCTATAGTAAATTATTCAAAAAATAATTTTTTACTGTCGCAAATTTTAAATACGCCAGGGATTGCCTTTTCTATAGTAAATTTTGCAAAAAAATAATTTTTTACTGTCGCAAATTTTAAATACGCCAGGGATTGCCTTTTCTATAGTAAATTTTTCAAAAAATAATTTTCTACTGTCGCAAATTGTAATTGCGCCAGGGATTGCCTTTTCTATAGTAAATTATTCAAAAAATAATTTTTTACTGTCGCAAATTTTAAGTGCGCCAGGGATTGCCTTTTCTATAGTAAATTATTCAAAAAATAATTTTTTACTGTCGCAAATTTTAATTACGCCAGGGATTGCCTTTTCTATAGTAAATTATTCAAAAAATAATTTTTTACTGTCGCAAATTTTAAGTGCGCCAGGGATTGCCGTTTCTATAGTAAATTATTCAAAAAATAATTTTTTACTGTCGCAAATTTTAAGTGCGCCAGGGATTGCCTTTTCTATTGTAAATTATTCAAAAAATAATTTTTTACTGTCGCAAATTTTAATTACGCCAGGGATTGCCTTTTCTATAGTAAATTATTCAAATAATAATTTTTTACTGTCGCAAATTTTAAATACGCCAGGGATTGCCTTTTCTATAGTAAATTTTGCAAAAAAATAATTTTTTACTGTCGCAAATTTTAAATATCCCAGGGATTGCCTTTTCTATAGTAAATTTCTAACAAATTAATTTTTTACTGTCGCAAATTTTAAATACGCCAGGGATTGCTCTTTCTATAGTAAATTATTCAAAAAATAATTTTCCACTGTCGCAAATTTTAATTACGCCAGGGATTGCCTTTTCTATAGTAAATTATTCAAAAAATAATTTTATACTGTCGCAAATTTTAATTACGCCAGGGATTGCCTTTTCTATAGTAAATTATTCAAAAAATAATTTTCTACTGTCGCAAATTTTAATTACGCCAGGGATTGCCTTTTCTATAGTAAATTATTCAAAAAATAATTTTTTACTGTTGCAAATTTTAAATACGCCAGGGATTGCCTTTTCTATAGTAAATTATTCAAAAAATAATTTTTTACTGTCGCAAATTTTAAATATCCCAGGGATTGCCTTTTCTATAGTAAATTTCTCACAAATTAATTTTTTACTCTCGCAAATTTTAAGTGCGCCAGGGATTGCCTTTTCTATAGTAAATTCTTCTAAAAATAATTTTTTACTGTCGCAAATTTTAAATACGCCAGGGATTGCCTTTTCTATAGTAAATTTTGCAAAAAAATAATTTTTTACTGTCGCAAATTTTAAATATCCCAGGGATTGCCTTTTCTATAGTAAATTTCTCACAAATTAATTTTTTACTGCCGCAAATTTTAAATACGCCAGGGATTGCCTTTTCTATAGTAAATTATTCAAAAAATAATTTTTTACTGTCGCAAATTTTAAATACGCCAGGATTGCCTTTTCTATAGTAAATTATTCAAAAAATAATTTTTTACTGTCGCAAATTTTAAATATCCCAGGTATTGCCTTTTTCTATAGTAAATTTCTCACAAATTAATTTTTTACTGTCGCAAATTTTAAGTGCGCCAGGGATTGCCTTTTCTATAGTAAATTATTCAAAAATAATTTTTTACTGTCGCAAATTTTAATTGCGCCAGGGGATTGCCTTTTCTATAGTAAATTATTCAAAAAATAATTTTATACTGTCGCAAATTTTAATTACGCCAGGGATTGCCTTTTCTATAGTAAATTATTCAAAAAATAATTTTCTACTGTCGCAAATTTTAATTACGCCAGGGATTGCCTTTTCTATAGTAAATTATTCAAAAAATAATTTTTTACTGTTGCAAATTTTAAATACGCCAGGGATTGCCTTTTCTATAGTAAATTATTCAAAAAATAATTTTTTACTGTCGCAAATTTAAATATCCCAGGGATTGCCTTTTCTACAGTAAATTTCTCACAAATTAATTTTTTACTGTCGCAAATTTTAAGTGCGCCAGGGATTGCCTTTTCTATAGTAAATTATTCAAAAAATAATTTTTTACTGTCGCAAATTTTAAATACGCCAGGGATTGCCTTTTCTATAGTAAATTTTGCAAAAAAATAATTTTTTACTGTCGCAAATTTTAAATATCCCAGGGATTGCCTTTTCTATAGTAAATTTCTCACAAATTAATTTTTTACTGCCGCAAATTTTAATACGCCAGCGATTGCCTTTTCTATAGTAAATTATTCAAAAAAATATTTTTTAACTGTCGCAAATTTTAAATACGCCAGGGATTGCCTTTTCTATAGTAAATTATTCAAAAAATAATTTTTTTACTGTCGCAAATTTTAAATATCCCAGGATTGCCTTTTCTATAGTAAATTTCTCACAAATTAATTTTTACTGTCGCAATTTTAAGTGCGCCAGGGATTGCCTTTTCTATAGTAAATTATTCAAAAAATAATTTTTTACTGTCGCAAATTTTAAATACGCCAGGGATTGCCTTTTCTATAGTAAATTTTGCAAAAAAATAATTTTTTACTGTCGCAAATTTTAAATATCCAAGGGATTGCCTTTTCTATAGTAAATTTCTCACAAATTAATTTTTTACTGCCGCAAATTTTAAATACGCCAGGGATTGCCTTTTCTATAGTAAATTATTCAAAAAATAATTTTCTACTGTCGCAAATTTTAATTACGCCAGGGATTGCCTTTTCTATAGTAAATTATTCAAAAAATAATTTTTTACTGTCGCAAATTTTAAATACGCCAGGGATTGCCTTTTCTATAGTAAATTTTGCAAAAAAATAATTTTTTACTGTCGCAAATTTTAAATACGCCAGGGATTGCCTTTTCTATAGTAAATTTTTCAAAAAATAATTTTCTACTGTCGCAAATTGTAATTGCGCCAGGGATTGCCTTTTCTATAGTAAATTATTCAAAAAATAATTTTTTACTGTCGCAAATTTTAAGTGCGCCAGGGATTGCCTTTTCTATAGTAAATTATTCAAAAAATAATTTTTTACTGTCGCAAATTTTAATTACGCCAGGGATTGCCTTTTCTATAGTATATTATTCAAAAAATAATTTTTTACTGTCGCAAATTTTAAGTGCGCCAGGGATTGCCGTTTCTATAGTAAATTATTCAAAAAATAATTTTTTACTGTCGCAAATTTTAAATACGCCCAGGGATTGCCTTTTCTATAGTAAATTATTCAAAAAAAATAATTTTCTACTGTCGCAAATTGTAATTGCGCCAGGGATTGCCTTTTCTATAGTAAATTATTCAAAAAATAATTTTTTACTGTCGCAAATTTTAAGTGCGCCAGGGATTGCCTTTTTCTATAGTAAATTATTCAAAAAATAATTTTTTACTGTCGCAAATTTTAATTACGCCAGGGATTGCCTTTTCTATAGTAAATTATTCAAATAATAATTTTTTACTGTCGCAAATTTTAAATACGGCAGGGATTGCCTTTTCTATAGTAAATTTTGCAAAAAAATAATTTTTTACTGTCGCAAATTTTAAATATCCCAGGGATTGCCTTTTCTATAGTAAATTTCTAACAAATTAATTTTTTACTGTCGCAAATTTTAAATACGCCAGGGATTGCTCTTTCTATAGTAAATTATTCAAAAAATAATTTTCCACTGTCGCAAATTTTAATTACGCCAGGGATTGCCTTTTCTATAGTAAATTATTCAAAAAATAATTTTATACTGTCGCAAATTTTAATTACGCCAGGGATTGCCTTTTCTATAGTAAATTATTCAAAAATAATTTTCTACTGTCGCAAATTTAATTACGCCAGGGATTGCCTTTTCTATAGTAAATTATTCAAAAATAATTTTTTACTGTTGCAAATTTTAAATACGCCAGGGATTGCCTTTTCTATAGTAAATTATTCAAAAAATAATTTTTTACTGTCGCAAATTTTAAATATCCCAGGGATTGCCTTTTCTATAGTAAATTTCTCACAAATTAATTTTTTACTCTCGCAAATTTTAAGTGCGCCAGGGATTGCCTTTTCTATAGTAAATTATTCAAAAAAATAATTTTTTACTGTCGCAAATTTTAAATACGCCAGGGATTGCCTTTTCTATAGTAAATTTTGCAAAAAAATATTTTTTACTGTCGCAAATTTTAAATATCCCAGGGATTGCCTTTTCTATAGTAAATTTCTCACAAATTAATTTTTTACTGCCGCAAATTTTAAATACGCCAGGGATTGCCTTTTCTATAGTAAATTATTCAAAAAAATAATTTTTTACTGTCGCAAATTTTAAATACGCCAGGGATTGCCTTTTCTATAGTAAATTATTCAAAAATAATTTTTTACTGTCGCAAATTTTAAATATCCCAGGGATTGCCTTTTCTATAGTAAATTTTCTCACAAATTAATTTTTTACTGTCGCAAATTTTAAGTGCGCCAGGGATTGCCTTTTCTATAGTAGATTATTCAAAAATAATTTTTACTGTCGCAAATTTTAATTGCGCCAGGGATTGCCTTTTCTATAGTAAATTATTCAAAAATAATTTTATACTGTCGCAAATTTTAATTGCGCCAGGGATTGCCTTTTCCTATAGTAAATTATTCAAAAAATAATTTTCTACTGTCGCAAATTTTAATTACGCCAGGGATTGCCTTTTCTATAGTAAATTATTCAAAAAATAATTTTTTTACTGTTGCAAATTTTAAATACGCCAGGGATTGCCTTTTCTATAGTAAATTATTCAAAAAATAATTTTTTACTGTCGCAAATTTTAAATATCCCAGGGATTGCCTTTTCTACAGTAAATTTCTCACAAATTAATTTTTTACTGTCGCAAATTTTAAGTGCGCCAGGGATTGCCTTTTCTATAGTAAATTATTCAAAAAATAATTTTTTACTGTCGCAAATTTTAAATACGCCAGGGATTGCCTTTTCTATAGTAAATTTTGCAAAAAAATAATTTTTTACTGTCGCAAATTTTAAATATCCCAGGGATTGCCTTTTCTATAGTAAATTTTTCACAAATTAATTTTTTACTGCCGCAAATTTTAAATACGCCAGGGATTGCCTTTTCTATAGTAAATTATTCAAAAAATAATTTTTTACTGTCGCAAATTTTAAATACGCCAGGGATTGCCTTTTCTATAGTAAATTATTCAAAAAAAATAATTTTTTACTGTCGCAAATTTTAAATATCCCAGGGTTGCCTTTTCTATAGTAAATTTCTCACAAAATTAATTTTTTACTGTCGCAAATTTTAAGTGCGCCAGGATTGCCTTTTCTATAGTAAATTATTCAAAAAATAATTTTTTACTGTCGCAAATTTTAATTGCGCCAGGGATTGCCTTTTCTATAGTAAATTATTCAAAAAATAATTTTATACTGTCGCAAATTTTAATTAGGCCAGGGATTGCCTTTTCTATAGTAAATTATTCAAAAAATAATTTTTTACTGTCCCAAATTTTAAATACGCCAGGGATTGCCTTTTCTATAGTAAATTTCTCACAAATTAATTTTATACTGTCCCAAATTTTAATTACGCCAGGGATTGCCTTTTCTATAGTAAATTATTCAAAAAATAATTTTCTACTGTCGCAAATTTTAATTACGCCAGGACTTGCCTTTTCTATAGTAAATTATTCAAAAAATAATTTTCAACTGTCGCAAATTTTAATTACGCCAGGGATTGCCTTTTCTATAGTAAATTATTAAAAAAATAATTTTCAACTGTCGCAAATTTTAATTGCGCCAGGGATTGCCTTTTCTATAGTAAATTATTCAAAAATAATTTTATACTGTCGCAAATTTTAATTACGCCAGGGATTGCCTTTTCTATAGTAAATTATTCAAAAAATAATTTTGTACTGTCGCAAATTTTAAGTGCGCCAGGGATTGCCTTTTCTATAGTAAATTATTCAAAAAATAATTTTTTACTGTCGCAAATTTTAAATATCCCAGGGATTGCCTTTTCTATAGTAAATTTCTCAACAAATTAATTTTTTACTGTCGCAAATTTTAAATACGCCAGGGATTGCCTTTTCTATAGTAAATTATTCAAAAAATAATTTTTTACTGCCGCAAATTTTAAATACGCCAAGGATTGCCTTTTCTATAGTAAATTATTCAAAAAATAATTTTATACTGTCGCAAATTGTAATTTACGCCAGGGATTGCCTTTTCTATAGTAAATTGTCAAAAAAATAATTTTCAACTGTCGCAAATTTTAAATACGCCAGGGATTGCCTTTTCTATAGTAAATTATTCAAAAGAATAATATTTCTACTGTCGCAAATTTTAAATACGCCAGGGATTGCCTTTTCTATAGTAAATTATTCAAAAAATAATTTTCTACTGTCGCAAATTTTAATTACGCCAGGGATTGCCTTTTCTATAGTAAATTATTCAAAAAATAATTTTTTACTGTCGCAAATTTTAAATACGCCAGGGATTGCCTTTTCTATAGTAAATTTTGCAAAAAAATAATTTTTTACTGTCGGCAAATTTTAAATATCCCAGGATTGCCTTTTCTATAGTAAATTTCTCACAAATTAATTTTTTGACTGTCGCAAATTTGAAATACGCCAGGGATTGCCTTTGCTATAGTAAATTATTCAAAAAATAATTTTTTACTGTCGCAAATTTTAAGTGCGCCAGGGATTGCCTTTTCTATAGTGAAATTATTCAAAAATAGATTTTTTACTGTCGCAAATTTTAAATACGCCAGGGATTGCCTTTTCTATAGTAAATTTTGCAAAAAAATAATTCTCTACTGTCGCAAATTTTAATTACGCCAGGGATTGGCCTTTTCTATAGTAAATTATTCAAAAAATAATTTTCTACTGTCGCAAATTTTAATTACGCCAGGGATTGCCTTTTCTACAGTAAATTATTCAAAAAATAATTTTTTATTATCGCAAGTTTTAATTGCGCCAGGGATTGCCTTTCTACAGTAAATTTTTCAAATATTAATTTTTTACTGTCGCAAATTTTAAATACGCCAGGGATTGCCTTTTCTATGGTAAATTATTCAAAAAATAATTTTTTACTGTCGCAAATTTTAATTACGCCAGTGATTGCCTTTTCTATAGTAAGTTTTGCAAAAAAATAATTTTTCTACTGTCGCAAATTTTAATTACGCAGGGATTGCCTTTTCTATAGTAAATTATTCAAAAAATAATTTTCAACTGTCGCGAATTTTAATTACGCCAGGGATTGCCTTTTCTATAGTAAATTATTCAAAAAATAATTTTTTTACTGTCACAAATTTCAAATCCGCCAGGGATTGCCTTTTCTATAGTAAATTATTCAAAAAATAATTTTCAACTGTCGCAAATTTAATTACGCCAGGGATTGCCTTTTCTATAGTAAATTATTCAAAAAATAATTTTTTTACTGGTCGCAAATTTTAATTGCGCCAGGTATTGCCTTTTCTACAGTAAATTATTCAAAAAATAATTTTTTACTGTCGCAAATTTCAAATCCGCCAGGGATTGCCTTTTCTATAGTAAATTATTCAAAAAAATAATTTCAACTGTCCCAAATTTTAATTACGCCAGGGATTGCCTTTTCTATAGTAAATTATTCAAAAAATAATTTTTTACTGTCGCAAATTGTAATTGCGCCAGGGATTGCCTTTTCTATAGTAAATTATTCAAAAAATATTTTTCTACTGCCGCAAATTTTAATTAAGCCAGGGATTGCCTTTTCTATAGTAAATTATTCAAAAAATAATTTTCTACTGTCGCAAATTTTAATTACGCCAGGGATTGCCTTTCCTACAGTAAATTATTCAAAAAATAATTTTTTACTATCGCAGTTTTAATTACGCCAGGGATTGCCTTTTCTATAGTAAATTATTCAAAAATAATTTTTTACTGTCGCAAATTTCAAATACGCCAGGGATTGCCTTTTCTACAGTAAATTTTGCAAAAAAAATTTTTTAACTGTCGCAAATTTTAATTGCGCCAGGGATTGCCTTTTCTACAGTAAATTATTCAAAAAAATAATTTTTTACTGTCGCAAATTTTAATTACGCCAGGGATTGCCTTTTCTATAGTAAATTATTCAAAAAATAATTTTTTATTGTCGCAAATTTTAATTACGCCAGGGATTGCCTTTTCTATAGTATATTATTCAAAAAATAATTTTATACTGTCGCAAATTTTAAGTGCGCCAGGGATAGCCTTTTCTATAGTAAATTATTCAAAAAAATATTTTCTACTGTCGCAAATTTTAATTGCGCCAGGGATTGCCTTTTCTATAGTAAATTATTCAAAAAACTAATTTTTTACTGTCGCAAATTTTAAATACGCCAGGGATTGCCTTTTCTATAGTAAATTATTCAAAATATAATTTTCTACTGTCGCAAATTGTAATTGCGTCAGGGATTGCCTTTTCTATAGTAAATTATTCAAAAAATAATTTTTTACTGTCGCAAATTTTAAGTGCGCCAGGGATTGCCTTTTCTATAGTAAATTATTCAAAAAATAATTTTTTACTGTCGCAAATTTTAATTACGCCAGGGATTGCCTTTTCTATAGTAAATTATTCAAAAAATAATTTTTTACTGTCGCAAATTTTAAGTGCGCCAGGATTGCCGTTTCTATAGTAAATTATTCAAAAAATAATTTTTTACTGTCGCAAATTTTAAATACGACAGGGATTGCCTTTTCTATAGTAAATTTTGCAAAAAAATAATTTTTACTGTCGCAAATTTTAAATATCCCAGGGATTGCCTTTTCTATAGTAAATTTCTACACAAATTAATTTTTTTCTGTCGCAAATTTTAAATACGCCAGGGATTGCTTTTTCTATAGTAAATTATTCAAAAAATAATTTTCCACTGTCGCAAATTTTAATTACGCCAGGGATTGCCTTTTCTATAGTAAATTATTCAAAAAATAATTTTCTACTGTCGCAAATTTTAATTACGCCAGGGATTGCCTTTTCTATAGTAAATTATTCAAAAAATAATTTTCTACTGTCGCAAATTTTAATTACGCCAGGGATTGCCTTTTCTATAGTAAATTATTCAAAAAATAATTTTTTACTGTCGCAAATTTTAAATACGCCAGGGATTGCCTTTTCTATAGTAAATTATTCAAAAAATAATTTTTTACTGTCGCAAATTTTAAATATCCCAGGGATTGCCTTTTCTATAGTAAATTTCTCACAGATTAATTTTTTACTGTCGCAAATTTTAAGTGCGCCAGGGATTGCCTTTTCTATAGTAAATTATTCAAAAAATAATTTTTTACTGTCGCAAATTTTAAATACGCCAGGGATTGCCTTTTCTATAGTAAATTTTGCAAAAAAATAATTTTTTACTGTCGCAAATTTTAAATATCCCAGGGATTGCCTTTTCTATAGTAAATTTCTCACAAATTAATTTTTTACTGTCGCAAATTTTAAATACGCCAGGGATTGCCTTTTCTATAGTAAATTATTCAAAAAATAATTTTTTACTGTCGCAAATTTTAAATACGCCAGGGATTGCCTTTTCTATAGTAAATTATTCAAAAAATAATTTTTTACTGTCGCAAATTTTAAATATCCCAGGGATTGCCTTTTCTATAGTAAATTATTCAAAAAATAATTTTTTACTGTCGCAAATTTTAAGTGCGCCAGGGATTGCCTTTTCTATAGTAAATTATTCAAAAAATAATTTTTTACTGTCGCAAATTTTAATTGCGCCAGGGATTGCCTTTTCTATAGTAAATTATTCAAAAAATAATTTTATACTGTCGCAAATTTTAATTGCGCCAGGGATTGCCTTTTCTATAGTAAATTATTCAAAAAATAATTTTTTACTGTCGCAAATTTTAAGTGCGCCAGGGATTGCCTTTTCTATAGTAAATTATTCAAAAAATAATTTTTTACTGTCGCAAATTTTAAATATCCCAGGGATTGCCTTTTCTATAGTAAATTTCTCACAAATTAATTTTTTACTGTCGCAAATTTTAAATACGCCAGGGATTGTCTTTTCTATAGTAAATTATTCAAAAAATAATTTTATACTGTCGCAAATTTTAATTACGCCAGGGATTGCCTTTTCTATAGTAAATTATTCAAAAAATAATTTTCTACTGTCGCAAATTTTAATTACGCCAGGGATTGCCTTTTCTATAGTAAATTATTCAAAAAATAATTTTCAACTGTCGCAAATTTTAATTACGTCAGGGATTGCCTTTTCTATAGTAAATTATTCAAAAAATAATTTTCAACTGTCGCAAAGTTTAATTGCGCCAGGAATTGCCTTTTCTATAGTAAATTATTCAAAAAATAATTTTATACTGTCGCAAATTTTAATTACGCCAGGGATTGCCTTTTCTATAGTAAATTATTCAAAAAATAATTTTATACTGTCGTAAATTTTAATTATGCCAGGGATTGCCTTTTCTATAGTAAATTATTCAAAAAATAATTTTTTACTGTCGCAAATTTTAAGTGCGCCAGGGATTGCCTTTTCTATAGTAAATTATTCAAAAAATAATTTTTTACTGTCGCAAATTTTAAATATCCCAGGGATTGCCTTTTCTATAGTAAATTTCTCACAAATTAATTTTTTACTGTCGCAAATTTTAATTACGCCAGGGATTGCCTTTTCTATAGTAAATTATTCAAAAAATAATTTTATACTGTCGCAAATTTTAAATACGCCAGGGATTGCCTTTTCTATAGTATATTATTCAAAAAATAATTTTATACTGTCGCAAATTTTACATACGCCAGGGATTGCCTTTTCTATAGTAAATTATTCAAAAAATAATTTTATACTGTCGCAAATTTTAATTACGCCAGGGATTGCCTTTTCTATAGTAAATTATTCAAAAAATAATTTTCTACTGTCGCAAATTTTAATTACGCCAGGGATTGCCTTTTCTATAGTAAATTATTCAAAAAATAATGTTCAACTGTCGCAAATTTTAATTACGCCAGGGATTGCCTTTTCTATAGTAAATTATTCAAAAAATAATTTTCAACTGTCGCAAATTTTAATTGCGCCAGGGATTGCCTTTTCTATAGTAAATTATTCAAAAAATACTTTTATACTGTCGCAAATTTTAATTACGCCAGGGATTGCCTTTTCAATAGTAAATTATTCAAAAAATAATTTTCTACTGTCGCAAATTTTAATTACGCCAGGGATTGCTTTTTCTATAGTAAATTTTGCAAAAAAATAATTTTCTACTGTCGCAAATTTTAAATACGCCAGGGATTGCCTATTCTATAGTAAATTATTCAAAAAATAATTTTCTACTGTCGCAAATTTCAAATCCGCCAGGGATTGCCTTTTCTATAGTAAATTATACAAAAAATAATTTTTTACTATCGCAAGTTTTAATTGCGCCAGGGATTGCCTTTTCTATAGTAAATTATTCAAAAAATAATTTTCTACTGTCGCAAATTGTAATTGCGCCAGGGATTGCCTTTTCTATAGTAAATTATTCAAAAAATAATTTTTTACTGTCCCAAATTTTAATTACGCCAGGGATTGCCTTTTCTATAGTAAATTATTAAAAAAATAATTTTTTACTGTCGCAAATTTTAAGTGCGCCAGGGATTGCCTTTTCTATAGTAAATTATTCAAAAAATAATTTTATACTGTCGCAAATTTTAATTACGCCAGGGATTGCCTTTTCTATAGTAAATTATTCAAAAAATAATTTTATACTGTCGCAAATTTTAATTACGCCAGGGATTGCCTTTGCTATAGTAAATTATTCAAAAAATAATTTTCAACTGTCGCAAATTTTAATTGCGCCAGGGATTGCCTTTTCTATAGTAAATTATTCAAAAAATAATTTTTTACTGTCGCAAATTTCAAATCCGCCATGGGTTGCCTTTTCTATAGTAAATTATTCAAAAAATAATTTTTTACTGTCGCAAATTTTAATTGCGCCAGGGATTGCCTTTTCTATAGTAAATTATTCAAAAAATAATTTTTTACTGTCGCAAATTTTAAATATCCCAGGGATTGCCTTTTCTGTAGTAAATTATTCAAAAAATAATTTTTTACTGTCGCAAATTTTAAGTGCGCCAGGGATTGCCTTTTCTATAGTAAATTATTCAAAAAATAATTTTCAACTGTCGCAAATTTTAATTGCGCCATGGATTGCCTTTTCTATAGTAAATTATTCAAAAAATAATTTTTTACTGTCGCAAATTTCAAATCCGCCAGGGATTGCCTTTTCTATAGTAAATTATTCAAAAAATAATTTTTTACTGTCGCAAATTGTAATTGCGCCAGGGATTGCCTTTTCTATAGTAAATTATTCAAAAAATAATTTTCAACTGTCGCAAATTTTAATTACGCCAGGGATTGCCTTTTCTATAGTAAATTATTCAAAAAATAATTTTCAACTGTCGCAAATTTTAATTACGCCAGGGATTGCCTTTTCTATAGTAAATTATTCAAAAAATAATTTTCAACTGTCGCAAATTTCAAATCCGCCAGGGATTGCCTTTTCTATAGTAAATTATTCAAAAAATAATTTTATACTGTCGCAAATTTTAATTACGCCAGGGATTGCCTTTTCTATAGTAAATTATTCAAAAAATAATTTTCTACTGTCGCAAATTTTAATTGCGCCAGGGATGGCCTTTTCTATAGTAAATTACTCAAAAAATAATTTTTTACTGTCGCAAATTTCAAATCCGCCAGGGATTGCCTTTTCTATAGTAAATTATTCAAAAAATAATTTTTTACTGTCGCAAATTGTAATTGCGCCAGGGATTGCCTTTTCTATAGTAAATTATTCAAAAAATAATTTTCAACTGTCGCAAATTTTAATTACGCCAGGGATTGCCTTTTCTATAGTAAATTATTCAAAAAATAATTTTCAACTGTCGCAAATTTTAATTACGCCAGGGATTGCCTTTTCTATAGTAAATTATTCAAAAAATAATTTTATACTGTCGCAAATTTTAATTACGCCAGGGATTGCCTTTTCTATAGTAAATTATTCAAAAAATAATTTTCAACTGTCGCAAATTTCAAATCCGCCAGGGATTGCCTTTTCTATAGTAAATTATTCAAAAAATAATTTTATACTGTCGCAAATTTTAATTGCGCCAGGGATTGCCTTTTCTATAGTAAATTATTCAAAAAATAATTTTCAACTGTCGCAAATTTTAATTGCGCCAGGGATTGCCTTTTCTATAGTAAATTATTCAAAAAATAATTTTATACTGTCGCAAATTTTAATTGCGCCAGGGATTGCCTTTTCTATAGTAAATTATTCAAAAAATAATTTTCAACTGTCGCAAATTTTAATTGCGCCAGGGATTGCCTTTTCTATAGTAAATTATTCAAAAAATAATTTTTTACTGTCGCAAATTTCAAATCCGCCATGGGTTGCCTTTTCTATAGTAAATTATTCAAAAAATAATTTTTTACTGTCGCAAATTTTAATTGCGCCAGGGATTGCCTTTTCTATAGTAAATTATTCAAAAAATAATTTTTTACTGTCGCAAATTTTAAATATCCCCGGGATTGCCTTTTCTGTAGTAAATTATTCAAAAAATAATTTTTTACTGTCGCAAATTTTAAGTGCGCCAGGGATTGCCTTTTCTATAGTAAATTATTCAAAAAATAATTTTCAACTGTCGCAAATTTTAATTGCGCCATGGATTGCCTTTTCTATAGTAAATTATTCAAAAAATAATTTTCAACTGTCGCAAATTTTAATTGCGCCAGGGATTGCCTTTTCTATAGTAAATTATTCAAAAAATAATTTTTTACTGTCGCAAATTGTAATTGCGCCAGGGATTGCCTTTCTATAGTAAATTATTCAAAAAATAATTTTCAACTGTCGCAAATTTTAACTGCGCCAGGGATTGCCTTTTCTATAGTAAATTATTCAAAAAATAATTTTCAACTGTCGCAAGTTTTAATTGCGCCAGGGATTGCCTTTTCTATAGTAAATTATTCAAAAAATAATTTTCAACTGTCGCAAATTTTAATTGCGCCAGGGATTGCCTTTTCTATAGTAAATTATTCTAAAAATAATTTTATACTGTCGCAAATTTTAATTACGCCAGGGATTGCCTTTTCTATAGTAAATTATTCAAAAAATAATTTTTTACTGTCGCAAATTTTAAGTGCGCCAGGGATTGCCTTTTCTATAGTAAATTATTCAAAAAATAATTTTCAACTGTCGCAAATTTTAATTGCGCCAGGGATTGCCTCTTCTATAGTAAATTATTCAAAAAATAATTTTCAACTGTCGCAAATTTTAATTGCGCCAGGGATTGCCTTTTCTATAGTAAATTATTCAAAAAATAATTTTTTACTGTCGCAAATTTTAATTGCGCCAGGGATTGCCTTTTGTATAGTAAATTATTCAAAAAATAATTTTCTACTGTCGCAAATTTTAATTACGCCAGGGATTGCCTTTTCTATAGTAAATTATTCAAAAAATAATTTTCAACTGTCGCAAATTTTAATTACGCCAGGGATTGCCTTATCTATAGTAAATTATTCAAAAAATAATTTTCAACTGTCGCAAATTTTAATTATGCCAGGGATTGCCTTTTCTATAGTAAATTATTCAAAAAATAATTTTCAACTGTCGCAAATTTTAATTACGCCAGGGATTGCCTTTTCTATAGTAAATTATTCAAAAAATAATTTTTTACTGTCGCAAATTTTAAATATGCCAGGGATTGCCTTTTCTATAGTAAATTATTCAAAAAATAATTTTCAACTGTCGCAAATTTTAATTGCGCCAGGGATTGCCTTTTCTATAGTAAATTATTCAAAAAATAATTTTCAACTGTCGCAAATTTTAATTGCGCCAGGGATTGCCTTTTCTATAGTAAATTATTCAAAAAATAATTTTCAACTGTCGCAAATTTTAATTACGCCAGGGATTGCCTTTTCTCTAGTAAATTATTCAAAAAATAATTTTATACTGTCGCAAATTTTAAATATGCCAGGGATTGCCTTTTCTATAGTAAATTATTCAAAAAACAATTTTCAACTGTCGCAAATTTTAATTACGCCAGGGATTGCCTTTTCTATAGTAAATTATTCAAAAAATAATTTTTTACTGTCGCAAATTTCAAATCCACCAGGGATTGCCTTTTCTATAGTAAATTATTCAAAAAATAATTTTATACTGTCGCAAATTTTAATTGCGCCAGGGATTGCCTTTTCTATAGTAAATTATTCAAAAAATAATTTTTTACTGTCGCAAATTTTAAGTGCGCCAGGGATTGCCTTTTCTATAGTAAATTTTGCAAAAAAATAATTTTTTACTGTCGCAAATTTTAAATATCCCAGGGATTGCCTTTTCTATAGTAAATTTCTCACAAATTATTTTTTTACTGTCGCAAATTTTAAATACGCCAGGGATTGCCTTTTCTATAGTAAATTATTCAAAAAATAATTTTTTACTGTCGCAAATTTTAATTACGCCAGGGATTGCCTTTGCTATAGTAAATTATTCAAAAAATAATTTTCTACTGTCGCAAATTTTAATTACGCCAGGGATTGCCTTTTCTATAGTAAATTTTGCAAAAAAATAATTTTTTACTGTCGCAAATTTCAAATCCGCCAGGGATTGCCTTTTCTATAGTAAATTTCTCACAAATTAATTTTTTACTGTCGCAAATTTTAAATCCGCCAGGGATTGCCTTTTCTATAGTAAATTATTCAAAAAATAATTTTCAACTGTCGCAAATTTTAATTACGCCAGGGATTGCCTTTTCTATAGTAAATTTCTCACAAATTAATTTTTTACTGTCGCAAATTTTAAGTGCGCCAGGGATTGCCTTTTCTATAGTAAATTATTCAAAAAATAATTTTCAACTGTCGCAAATTTTACATACGCCAGGGATTGCCTTTTCTATTGTAAATAATTCAAAAAATAATTTTCTATTGTCGCAAATTTTAAGTGCGCCAGGGATTGCCTTTTCTATAGTAAATTATTCAAAAAATAATTTTATACTGTCGCAAATTTTAATTACGCCAGAGATTGCCTTTTCTATAGTAAATTATTCAAAAAATAATTTTCTACTGTCGCAAATTTTAAATACGCCAGGGATTGCCTTTTCTATAGTAAATTATTCAAAAAATAATTTTCTACTGTCACAAATTTTAATTACGCCAGGGATTGCCTTTTCTATAGTAAATTATTCAAAAAATAATTTTCAACTGTCGCAAATTTTAATTACGCCAAGGATTGTCTTTTCTATAGTAAATTATTCAAAAAATAATTTTTTACTGTCGCAAATTTCAAATCCGCCAGGGATTGCCTATTCTATAGTAAATTATTCAAAAAATAATTTTATACTGTCGCAAATTTTAATTGCGCCAGGGAAGGTCTTTTCTATAGTAAATTATTCAAAAAATAATTTTTTACTGTCGCAAATTTTAAGTGCGCCAGGGATTGCCTTTTCTATAGTAAATTTCTCACAAATTAATTTTTTACTGTCGCAAATTTTAAGTGCGCCAGGGATTGCCTTTTCTATAGTAAATTATTCAAAAAATTATTTTCAACTGTCGCAAAATTTAAATACGCCAGGGATTGCCTTTTCTATAGTAAATTATTCAAAAAATAATTTTATACTGTCGCAAATTTTAATTGCGCCAGGGATTGCCTTTTCTATAGTAAATTATTCAAAAAATAATTTTCTACTGTCGCAAATTTTAATTACGCCAGGGATTGCCTTTTCTATAGTAAATTATTCAAAAAATAATTTTCTACTGTCGCAAATTTTAATTACGCCAGGGATTGCCTTTTCTGTAGTAAATTATTCAAAAAATAATTTTCAACTGAGCAAATTTTAATTACGCCAGGGATTGTCTTTTCTATAGTAAATTATTCAAAAAATAATTTTATACTATCGCAAATTTTAATTACGCCAGGGATTGCCTTTTCTTTAGTAAATTATTCAAAAAATAATTTTCAACTGTCGCAAATTTTAATTGCGCCAGAGATTGCCTTTTCTATAGTAAATTATTTAAAAAATAATTTTTTACTGTCGCAAATTTCAAATCCGCCAGGGATTGCCTTTTCTATAGTAAATTTTTCAAAAAATAATTTTTTACTGTCGCAAATTTTAAATATTCCAGGGATTGCCTTTTCTATAGTAAATTATTCAAAAAATAATTTTCTACTGTCGCAAATTTTAATTACGCCAGGGATTGCCTTTTCTATAGTAAATTATTCAAAAAATAATTTTCTACTGTCGCAAATTTTTATTACGCCAGGGATTGCCTTTTCTATAGTAAATTATTCAAAAAATAATTTTCTACTGTCGCAAATTTTAATTACGCCAGGGATTGCCTTTTCTATAGTAAATTATTCAAAAAATAATTTTCAACTGTCGCAAATTTTAATTACGCCAGGGATTGCCTTTTCTATAGTGAATTATTCAAAAAATAATTTTCTACTGTCGCAAATTTTAATTGCGCCAGGGATTGCCTTTTCTATAGTAAATTATTCATAAAATAATTTTATACTGTCGCAAATTTTAATTGCGCCAGAGATTGCCTTTTCTATAGTAAATTATTCAAAAAATAATGTTATACTGTCGCAAATTTTAATTACGCCAGGGATTGCCTTTTCTATAGTAAATTATTCAAAAACTAATTTTCTACTGTCGCAAGTTTTAATTACGCCAGGTATTGCCTTTTCTATAGTAAATTATTCAAAAAATAATTTTCAACTGTCGCAAATTTTAATTGCGCCAGGGATTGCCTTTTCTATAGTAAATTATTCAAAAAATAATTTTCAACTGTCGCAAATTTTAATTGCGCCAGGGATTGCCTTTTCTATAGTAAATTATTCAAAAAATAATTTTATACTGTCGCAAATTTTAATTACGCCAGGGATTGCCTTTTCTATAGTAAATTATTCAAAAAATAATTTTCTACTGTCGCAAATTTTAATTACGCCAGGGATTGCCTTTTCTATAGTAAATTATGCAAACAAATAATTTTCTACTGTCGCAAATTTTAAATACGCCAGGGATTGCCTTTTCTATAGTAAATTATTCAAAAATAATTTTTTACTGTCGCAAATTTCAAATCCGCCAGGGATTGCCTTTTCTATAGTAAATTATTCAAAAATTAATTTTTTACTATCGCAAGTTTTAATTGCGCCAGGGATTGCCTTTTCTATAGTAAATTATTCAAAAAATAATTTTATACTGTCGCAAATTTTAATTACGCCAGGGATTGCCTTTTCTATAGTAAATTATTCAAAAAATAATTTTCTACTGTCGCAAATTTTAATTACGCCAGGTATTGCCTTTTCTATAGTAAATTATGCAAACAAATAATTTTCTACTGTCGCAAATTTTAAATACGCCAGGGATTGCCTTTTCTATAGTAAATTAATCAAAAATAATTTTCTACTGTCGCAAATTGTAATTGCGCCAGGGAATGCCTTTTCTATAGTAAATTATTCAAAAAATAATTTTTTACTGTCGCAAATTTTAAATATCCCAGGGATTGCCTTTTCTATAGTAAATTATTCAAAAAATAATTTTTTACTGTCGCATATTTTAAGTGCGCCAGGGATTGCCTTCTCTATAGTAAATTATTCAAAAAATAATTTTCAACTGTCGCAAATTTTAATTGCGCCAGGGTTTGCCTTTTCTATAGTAAATTATTCAAAAAATATTTTTTTACTGTCGCAAATTTAAATATCCCAGGGATTGCCTTTTCTATAGTAAATTATTCAAAAAATAATTTTTTACTGTCGCATATTTTAAGTGCGCCAGGGATTGCCTTTTCTATAGTAAATTATTCAAAAAATAATTTTCAACTGTCGCAAATTTTAATTGCGCCAGGGATTGCCTTTTCTATAGTAAATTATTCAAAAAATAATTTTTTACTGTCGCAAATTTCAAATCCGCCAGGGATTGCCTTTTCGATAGTAAATTATTCAAAAAATAATTTTTTACTGTCGCAAATTGTATTTGCGCCAGGGATTGCCTTTTCTATAGTAAATTATTCAAAAAATAATTTTCAACTGTCGCAAATTTTAATTACTCCAGGGGTTGCCTTTTCTGTAGTAAATTATTCAAAAAATAATTTTATACTGTCGCAAATTTTAATTACGCCAGGGATTGCCTTTTCTATAGTAAATTATTCAAAAAATAATTTTCAATTGTCGCAAATTTTAATTGCGCCAGGGATTGCCTTTTCTATAGTAAATTATTCAAAAAATAATTTTTTATTGTCGCAAATTTCAAATCCGCCAGGGATTGCCTTTTCTATAGTAAATTATTCAAAAAATAATTTTATACTGTCGCAAATTTTAATTACGCCAGGGATTGCCTTTTCTATAGTAAATTATTCAAAAAATAATTTTCAACTGTCGCAAATTTCAAATCCGCCAGGGATTGCCTTTTCTATAGTAAATTATTCAAAAAATAATTTTATACTGTCGCAAATTTTAATTACGCCAGGGATTGCCTTTTCTATAGTGAATTATTCAAAAAATAATTTTCAACTGTCGCAAATTTTAATTGCGCCAGGGATTGCCTTTTCTATAGTAAATTATTCAAAAAATAATTTTTTACTGTCGCAAATTTCAAATCCGCCAGGGATTGCATTTTCTATAGTAAATTTTTCAAAAAATAATTTTTTACTGTCGCAAATTTTAAATATCCCAGGGATTGCCTTTTCTATAGTAAATTATTCAAAAAATAATTTTCTACTGTCGCAAATTTTAATTACGCCAGGGATTGCCTTTTCTATAGTAAATTATTCAAAAAATAATTTTCTACTGTCGCAAATTTTAATTACGCCAGGGATTGCCTTTTCTATAGTAAATTATTCAAAAAATAATTTTCTACTGTCGCAAATTTTAATTACGCCAGGGATTGCCTTTTCTATAGTAAATTATTCAAAAAATAATTTACAACTGTTGCAAATTTTAATTACGCCAGGGATTGCCTTTTCTATAGTAAATTATTCAAAAAATAATTTTCTACTGTCGCAAATTTTAATTACGCCAGGGATTGCCTTTTCTATAGTAAATTATTCAAAAAATAATTTTCAACTGTCGCAAATTTTAATTACGCCAGGGATTGCCTTTTCTATAGTAAATTATTCAAAAAATAATTTTATACTGTCGCAAATTTTAATTACGCCAGGGATTGCCTTTTCTATAGTAAATTATTCAAAAAATAATTTTCTACTGTCGCAAATTTTAATTACGCCAGGGATTGCCTTTTCTATAGTAAATTATTCAAAAAATAATTTTCAACTGTCGCAAATTTTAATTACGCCAGGGATTGCCTTTTCTATAGTAAATTATTCAAAAAATAATTTTCAACTGTCGCAAATTTTAATTACGCCAGGGATTGCCTTTTCTATAGTAAATTATTCAAAAAATAATTTTATACTGTCGCAAATTTTAATTACGCCAGGGATTGCCTTTTCTATAGTAAAGTATTCAAAAAATAATTTTCTACTGTCGCAAATTTTAATTACGCCAGGGATTGCCTTTTCTATAGTAAATTATTCAAAAAATAATTTTCTACTGTCGCAAATTTTAATTGCGCCAGGGATTGCCTTTTCTATAGTAAATTATTCAAAAAATAATTTTCAACTGTCGCAAATTTTAATTACGCCAAGGATTGCCTTTTCTATAGTAAATTATTCAAAAAATAATTTTTTACTGTCGCAAATTTTAATTGCGCCAGGGATTGCCTTTTCTATAGTAAATTATTCAAAAAATAATTTTCAACTGTCGCAAATTTTAATTGCGCCAGGGATTGCCTTTTCTATAGTAAATTATTCAAAAAATAATTTTCAACTGTCGCAAATTTTAATTGCGCCAGGGATTGCCTTTTCTATAGTAAATTATTCAAAAAATTAATTTTCAACTGTCGCAAATTTTAATTGCGCCAGGGATTGCCTTTTCTATAGTAAAGTATTCAAAAAATAATTTTCTACTGTCGCAAATTTTAATTACGCCAGGGATTGCCTTTTCTATAGTAAATTATTCAAAAAATAATTTTCTACTGTCGCAAATTTTAATTGCGCCAGGGATTGCCTCTTCTATAGTAAATTATTCAAAAAATAATTTTCAACTGTCGCAAATTTTAATTACGCCAAGGATTGCCTTTTCTATAGTAAATTATTCAAAAAATAATTTTTTACTGTCGCAAATTTTAATTGCGCCAGGGATTGCCTTTTCTATAGTAAATTATTCAAAAAAAAATTTTCAACTGTCGCAAATTTTAATTGCGCCAGGGATTGCCTTTTCTATAGTAAATTATTCAAAAAATAATTTTCAACTGTCGCAAATTTTAATTGCGCCAGGGATTGCCTTTTCTATAGTAAATTATTCAAATAATAATTTTTTACTGTCGCAAATTTCAATTGCGCCAGGGATTGCCTTTTCTATAGTAAATTATTCAAAAAATAATTTTCCACTGTCGCAAATTTTAATTACGCCAGGGATTGCCTTTTCTATAGTAAATTATTCAAAAAATAATTTTCAACTGTCGCAAATGTTAATTACGCCAGGGATAGCCTTTTCTATAGTAAATTATTCAAAAAATAATTTTCAACTGTCGCAAATTTGAATTGCGCTAGGGATTGCCTTTTCTATAGTAAATTATTCAAAAAATAATTTTCAACTGTCGCAAATTTTAATTACGCCAGGGATTGCCTTTTCTATAGTAAATTATTCAAAAAATAATTTTATACTATCGCAAATTTTAAATACGACAAGGATTGCCTTTTCTATAGTAAATTATTCAAAAAATAATATTCAACTGTCGCAAATTTTAATTACGCCAGGTATTGCCTTTTCTATAGTAAATTATTCAAAAAATAATTTTTTACTGTCGCAAATTTCAAATCCGCCAGGGATTGCCTTTTCTATAGTAAATTATTCAAAAAACAATTTTATACTGTCGCAAATTTTAATTGCGCCAGGGATTGCCTTTTCTATAGTAAATTATTCAAAAAATAATTTTTTACTGTCGCAAATTTTAAGTGCGCCAGGGATTGCCTTTTCTATAGTAAATTTTGCAAAAAAATAATTTTTTACTGTCGCAAATTTTAAATATCCCAGGGATTGCCTTTTCTATAGTAAATTTCTCACAAATTAATTTTTTACTGTCGCAAATTTTAAATACGCCAGGGATTGCCTTTTCTATAGTAAATTATTCAAAAAATAATTGTTTACTGTCGCAAATTTTAATTACGCCAGGGATTGCCTTTGCTATAGTAAATTATTCAAAAAATAATTTTCTACTGTCGCAAATTTTAATTACGCCAGGGATTGCCTTTTCTATAGTAAATTTTGCAAAAAAATAATTTTTTACTGTCGCAAATTTTAATTACGCCAGGGATTGCCTTTTCTATAGTAAATTATTCAAAAAATAATTTTCTACTGTCGCAAATTTTAATTACGCCAGGGATTGCCTTTTCTATAGTAAATTATTCAAAAAAAAAATTTCTACTGTCGCAAATTTTAATTACGCCAGGGATTGCCTTTTCTATAGTAAATTATTCAAAAAATAATTTTCAACTGTCGCAAATTTTAATTGCGCCAGGGATTGCCTTTTCTATAGTAAATTATTCAAATAATAATTTTTTACTGTCGCAAATTTCAATTGCGCCAGGGATTGCCTTTTCTATAGTAAATTATTCAAAAAATAATTTTCCACTGTCGCAAATTTTAATTACGCCAGGGATTGCCTTTTCTATAGTAAATTATTCAAAAAATAATTTTCAACTGTCGCAAATTTTAATTACGCCAGGGATTGCCTTTTCTATAGTAAATTATTCAAAAAATAATTTTCAACTGTCGCAAATTTTAATTGCGCCAGGGATTGCCTTTTCTATAGTAAATTATTCAAAAAATAATTTTCAACTGTCGCAAATTTTAATTACGCCAGGGATTGCCTTTTCTATAGTAAATTATTCAAAAAATAATTTTATACTATCGCAAATTTTAAATACGACAAGGATTGCCTTTTCTATAGTAAATTATTCAAAAAATAATATTCAACTGTCGCAAATTTTAATTACGCCAGGTATTGCCTTTTCTATAGTAAATTATTCAAAAAATAATTTTTTACTGTCGCAAATTTCAAATCCGCCAGGGATTGCCTTTTCTATAGTAAATTATTCAAAAAATAATTTTTTACTGTCGCAAATTTTAATTACGCCAGGGATTGCCTTTTCTATAGTAAATTATTCAAAAAATAATATTCAACTGTCGCAAATTTTAATTACGCCAGGTATTGCCTTTTCTATAGTAAATTATTCAAAAAATAATTTTTTACTGTCGCAAATTTCAAATCCGCCAGGGATTGCCTTTTCTATAGTAAATATTCAAAAAACAATTTTATACTGTCGCAAATTTTAATTGCGCCAGGGATTGCCTTTTCTATAGTAAATTATTCAAAAAATAATTTTCAACTGTCGCAAATTTTAATTACGCCAGGGATTGCCTTTTCTATAGTAAATTATTCAAAAAATAATTTTATACTATCGCAAATTTTAAATACGACAAGGATTGCCTTTTCTATAGTAAATTATTCAAAAAATAATATTCAACTGTCGCAAATTTTAATTACGCCAGGTATTGCCTTTTCTATAGTAAATTATTCAAAAAATAATTTTTTACTGTCGCAAATTTCAAATCCGCCAGGGATTGCCTTTTCTATAGTAAATTATTCAAAAAACAATTTTATACTGTCGCAAATTTTAATTGCGCCAGGGATTGCCTTTTCTATAGTAAATTATTCAAAAAATAATTTTTTACTGTCGCAAATTTTAAGTGCGCCAGGGATTGCCTTTTCTATAGTAAATTTTGCAAAAAAATAATTTTTTACTGTCGCAAATTTTAAATATCCCAGGGATTGCATTTTCTATAGTAAATTTCTCACAAATTAATTTTTTACTGTCGCAACTTTTTAATACGCCAGGGATTGCCTTTTCTATAGTAAATTATTCAAAAAATAATTGTTTACTGTCGCAAATTTTAATTACGCCAGGGATTGCCTTTGCTATAGTAAATTATTCAAAAAATAATTTTCTACTGTCGCAAATTTTAATTACGCCAGGGATTGCCTTTTCTATAGTAAATTTTGCAAAAAAATAATTTTTTACTGTCGCAAATTTCAAATCCGCCAGGGATTCCCTTTTCTATAGTAAATTATTCAAAAAATAATTTTTTACTGTCGCAAATTTTAATTACGCCAGGGATTGCCTTTTCTATAGTAAATTTCTCACAAATTAATTTTTTACTGTCGCAAATTTTAAATCCGCCTGGGATTGCCTTTTCTATAGTAAATTATTCAAAAAATAATTTTCAACTTTCGCAAATTTTAATTACGCCAGGGATTGCCTTTTCTATAGTAAATTATTCAAAAAATAATTTTCTACTGTCGCAAATTTTAATTACGCCAGGGATTGCCTTTTCTATAGTAAATTATTCAAAAAAAAATTTTCTACTGTCGCAAATTTTAATTACGCCAGGGATTGCCTTTTCTATAGTAAATTATTCAAAAAATAATTTTCAACTGTTGCAAATTTTAATTACGCCAGGGATTGCCTTTTCTATAGTAAATTATTCAAAAAATAATTTTCTACTGTCGCAAATTTTAATTACGCCAGGGATTGCCTTTTCTATAGTAAATTATTCAAAAAATAATTTTCAACTGTCGCAAATTTTAATTACGCCAGGGATTGCCTTTTCTATAGTAAATTATTCAAAAAATAATTTTCAACTGTCGCAAATTTTAATTGCGCCAGGGATTGCCTTTTCTATAGTAAATTATTCAAAAAATAATTTTCAACTGTCGCAAATTTTAATTGCGCCAGGGATTGCCTTTTCTATAGTAAATTTCTCACAATTAATTTTTACTGTCGCAAATTTTAAGTGCGCCAGGGATTGCCTTTTCTATAGTAAATTATTCAAAAAATAATTTTCAACTGTCGCAAATTTCAAATCCGCCAGGGATTGCCTTTTCTATAGTAAATTATTCAAAAAATAATTTTATACTGTCGCAAATTTTAATTACGCCAGGGATTGCCTTTTCTATAGTGAATTATTCAAAAAATAATTTTCAACTGTCGCAAATTTTAATTGCGCCAGGGATTGCCTTTTCTATAGTAAATTATTCAAAAAATAATTTTTTACTGTCGCAAATTTCAAATCCGCCAGGGATTGCCTTTTCTATAGTAAATTTTTCAAAAAATAATTTTTTACTGTCGCAAATTTTAAATATCCCAGGGATTGCCTTTTCTATAGTAAATAATTCAAAAAATAATTTTCTACTGTCGCAAATTTTAATTACGCCAGGGATTGCCTTTTCTATAGTAAATTATTCAAAAAATAATTTTCTACTGTCGCAAATTTTAATTAAGCCAGGGATTGCCTTTTCTATAGTAAATTATTCAAAAAATAATTTTCAACTGTTGCAAATTTTAATTACGCCAGGGATTGCCTTTTCTATAGTAAATTATTTAAAAAATAATTTTCAACTGTCGCAAATTTTAATTACGCCAGGGATTGCCTTTTCTATAGTAAATTATTCAAAAAATAATTTTATACTGTCGCAAATTTTAATTACGCCAGGGATTGCCTTTTCTATAGTAAATTATTCAAAAAATAATTTTCTACTGTCGCAAATTTTAATTACGCCAGGGATTGCCTTTTCTATAGTAAATTATTCAAAAAATAATTTTCAACTGTCGCAAATTTTAATTACGCCAGGGATTGCCTTTTCTATAGTAAATTATTCAAAAAATAATTTTCAACTGTCGCAAATTTTAATTACGCCAGGGATTGCCTTTTCTATAGTAAATTATTCAAAAAATAATTTTCTACTGTCGCAAATTTTAATTACGCCAGGGATTGCCTTTTCTATAGTAAAGTATTCAAAAAATAATTTTCTACTGTCGCAAATTTTAATTACGCCAGGGATTGCCTTTTCTATAGTAAATTATTCAAAAAATAATTTTCTACTGTCGCAAATTTTAATTGCGCCAGGGATTGCCTTTTCTATAGTAAATTATTCAAAAAAAAAAATAATTTTCAACTGTCGCAAATTTTAATTACGCCAAGGATTGCCTTTTCTATAGTAAATTATTCAAAAAATAATTTTTTACTGTCGCAAATTTTAATTGCGCCAGGGATTGCCTTTTCTATAGTAAATTATTCAAAAAATAATTTTAAACTGTCGCAAATTTTAATTGCGCCAGGGATTGCCATTTCTATAGTAAAATATTCAAAAAATAATTTTCAACTGTCGCAAATTTTAATTGCGCCAGGGATTGCCTTTTCTATAGTAAATTATTCAAAAAATTAATTTTCAACTGTCGCAAATTTTAATTGCGCCAGGGATTGCCTTTTCTATAGTAAAGTATTCAAAAAATAATTTTCTACTGTCGCAAATTTTAATTACGCCAGGGATTGCCTTTTCTATAGTAAATTATTCAAAAAATAATTTTCTACTGTCGCAAATTTTAATTGCGCCAGGGATTGCCTTTTCTATAGTAAATTATTCAAAAAATAATTTTCAACTGTCGCAAATTTTAATTACGCCAAGGATTGCCTTTTCTATAGTAAATTATTCAAAAAATAATTTTCAACTGTCGCAAATTTTAATTACGCCAGGGATTGCCTTTTCTATAGTAAATTATTCAAAAAATAATTTTCTACTGTCGCAAATTTTAATTACGCCAGGGATTGCCTTTTCTATAGTAAAGTATTCAAAAAATAATTTTCTACTGTCGCAAATTTTAATTACGCCAGGGATTGCCTTTTCTATAGTAAATTATTCAAAAAATAATTTTCTACTGTCGCAAATTTTAATTGCGCCAGGGATTGCCTTTTCTATAGTAAATTATTCAAAAAATAATTTTCAACTGTCGCAAATTTTAATTACGCCAAGGATTGCCTTTTCTATAGTAAATTATTCAAAAAATAATTTTTTACTGTCGCAAATTTTAATTGCGCCAGGGATTGCCTTTTCTATAGTAAATTATTCAAAAAATAATTTTCAACTGTCGCAAATTTTAATTGCGCCAGGGATTGCCTTTTCTATAGTAAATTATTCAAAAAATAATTTTCAACTGTCGCAAATTTTAATTGCGCCAGGGATTGCCTTTTCTATAGTAAATTATTCAAAAAATAATTTTTTACTGTCGCAAATTTCAATTGCGCCAGGGATTGCCTTTTCTATAGTAAATTATTCAAAAAATAATTTTCCACTGTCGCAAATTTAATTACGCCAGGGATTGCCTTTTCTATAGTAAATTATTCAAAAAATAATTTTCAACTGTCGCAAATTTTAATTACGCCAGGGATTGCCTTTTCTATAGTAAATTATTCAAAAAATAATTTCAACTGTCGCAAATTTTAATTGCGCCAGGGATTGCCTCTTCTATAGTAGATTATTCAAAAAATAATTTTCAACTGTCGCAAATTTTAATTACGCCAGGGATTGCCTTTTCTATAGTAAATTATTCAAAAAATAATTTTATACTATCGCAAATTTTAAATACGCCAGGGATTGCCTTTTCTATAGTAAATTATTCAAAAAAATAATATTCAACTGTCGCAAATTTTAATTACGCCAGGGATTGCCTTTTCTATAGTAAATTATTCAAAAAATAATTTTTTACTGTCGCAAATTTCAAATCCGCCAGGGATTGCCTTTTCTATAGTAAATTTTTCAAAAAATAATTTTATACTGTCGCAAATTTTAATTGCGCCAGGGATTGCCTTTTCTATAATAAATTATTCAAAAAATAATTTTTTACTGGTCGCAAATTTTAAGTGCGCCAGGGATTGCCTTTTCTATAGTAAATTTTGCAAAAAAAAATAATTTTTTACTGTCGGAAATTTTAATATCCCAGGGATTGCCTTTTCTATAGTAAATTTCTCACAAATTAATTTTTTACTGTCGCAAATTTTAAATACGCCAGGGATTGCCTTTTCTATAGTAAATTATTCAAAAAATAATTGTTTACTGTCGCAAATTTTAATTACGCCAGGGATTGCCTTTTCTATAGTAAATTATTCAAAAAATAATTTCAACTGTCGCAAATTTTAATTACGCCAGGGATTGCCTTTTCTATAGTAAATTATTCAAAAAATAATTTTCTACTGTCGCAAATTTTAATTACGCCAGGGATTGCCTTTTCTATAGTAAATTATTCAAAAAATAATTTTCTACTGTCGCAAATTTTAATTACGCCAGGGATTGCCTTTTCTATAGTAAATTATTCAAAAATAATTTTCAACTGTTGCAAATTTTAATTACGCCAGGGATTGCCTTTTCTATAGTAAATTATTCAAAAAATAATTTTCAACTGTCGCAAATTTTAATTACGCCAGGGATTGCCTTTTCTATAGTAAATTATTCAAAAAATAATTTTCTACTGTCACAAATTTTAATTACGCCAGGGATTGCCTTTTCTATAGTAAATTATTCAAAAAATAATTTTCTACTGTCGCAAATTTTAATTACGCCAGGATTGCCTTTTCTATAGTAAATTATTCAAAAAATAATTTCTACTGTCGCAAATTTCAAATCCGCCAGGGATTGCCTTTTCTATAGTAAATTTTTCAAAAATAATTTTTACTGTCGCAAATTTTAAATATCCCAGGGATTGCCTTTTCTATAGTAAATTATTCAAAAAATAATTTTCTACTGTCGATAATTTTAATTACGCCAGGGATTGCCTTTTCTATAGTAAATTATTCAAAAAATAATTTTCAACTGTTGCAAATTTTAATTACGCCAGGGATTGCCTTTTCTATAGTAAATTATTCAAAAAATAATTTTCTACTGTCGCAAATTTTAATTACGCCAGGGATTGCCTTTTCTATAGTAAATTATTCAAAAAATAATTTTCAACTGTCGCAAATTTTAATTACGCCAGGGATTGCCTTTTCTATAGTAAATTATTCAAAAAATAATTTTATACTGTCGCAAATTTTAATTACGCCAGGGATTGCCTTTTCTATAGTAAATTATTCAAAAAATAATTTTCTACTGTCGCAAATTTTAATTACGCCAGGGATTGCCTTTTCTATAGTAAATTATTCAAAAAATAATTTTCAACTGTCGCAAATTTTAATTACGCCAGGGATTGCCTTTTCTATAGTAAATTATTCAAAAAATAATTTTCAACTGTCGCAAATTTTAATTACGCCAGGGATTGCCTTTTCTATAGTAAATTATTCAAAAAATAATTTTCTACTGTCGCAAATTTTAATTACGCCAGGGATTGCCTTTTCTATAGTAAAGTATTCAAAAAATAATTTTCTACTGTCGCAAATTTTAATTACGCCAGGGATTGCCTTTTCTATAGTAAATTATTCAAAAAATAATTTTCAACTGTCCCAAATTTTAATTACGCCAGGGATTTCCTTTTCTATAGTAAATTATTCAAAAAATAATTTTCAACTGTCGCAAATTTTAATTACGCCAGGGATTGCCTTTTCTATAGTAAATTATTCAAAAAATAATTTTCTACTGTCGCAAATTTTAATTACGCCAGGGATTGCCTTTTCTATAGTAAAGTATTCAAAAAATAATTTTCTACTGTCGCAAATTTTAATTACGCCAGGGATTGCCTTTTCTATAGTAAATTATTCAAAAAATAATTTTTTACTGTCGCAAATTTCAAATCCGCCAGGGATTGCCTTTTCTATAGTAAATTATTCAAAAAATAATTTTATACTGTCGCAAATTTTAATTGCGCCAGGGATTGCCTTTTCTATAGTAAATTATTCAAAAAATAATTTTTTACTGTCGCAAATTTTAAGTGCGCCAGGGATTGCCTTTTCTATAGTAAATTTTACAAAAAAATAATTTTTTACTGTCGCAAATTTTAAATATCCCAGGGATTGCCTTTTCTATAGTAAATTTCTCACAAATTAATTTTTTACTGTCGCAAATTTTAAATACGCCAGGGATTGCCTTTTCTATAGTAAATTATTCAAAAAATAATTGTTTACTGTCGCAAATTTTAATTACGCCAGGGATTGCCTTTGCTATAGTAAATTATTCAAAAAATAATTTTCTACTGTCGCAAATTTTAATTACGCCAGGGATTGCCTTTTCTATAGTAAATTTTGCAAAAAAATAATTTTTTACTGTCGCAAATTTCAAATCCGCCAGGGATTGCCTTTTCTATAGTAAATTATTCAAAAAATAATTTTTTACTGTCGCAAATTTTAATTACGCCAGGGATTGTCTTTTCCATAGTAAATTTCTCACAAATTAATTTTTTACTGTCGCAAATTTTAATTACGCCAGGGATTGCCTTTGCTATAGTAAATTATTCAAAAAATAATTTTCTACTGTCGCAAATTTTAATTACGCCAGGGATTGCCTTTTCTATAGTAAATTATTCAAAAAATAATTTTTTACTGTCGCAAATTTCAAATCCGCCAGGGATTGCCTTTTCTATAGTAAATTTTTCAAAAAATAATTTTATACTGTCGCAAATTTTAATTGCGCCAGGGATTGCCTTTTCTATAATAAATTATTCAAAAAATAATTTTTTACTGTCGCAAATTTTAAGTGCGCCAGGGATTGCCTTTTCTATAGTAAATTTTGCAAAAAAATAATTTTTTACTGTCGGAAATTTTAAATATCCCAGGGATTGCCTTTTCTATAGTAAATTTCTCACAAATTAATTTTTTACTGTCGCAAATTTTAAATACGCCAGGGATTGCCTTTTCTATAGTAAATTATTCAAAAAATAATTGTTTACTGTCGCAAATTTTAATTACGCCAGGGATTGCCTTTTCTATAGTAAATTATTCAAAAAATAATTTTCAACTGTCGCAAATTTTAATTACGCCAGGGATTGCCTTTTCTATAGTAAATTATTCAAAAAATAATTTTCTACTGTCGCAAATTTTAATTACGCCAGGGATTGCCTTTTCTATAGTAAATTATTCAAAAAATAATTTTCTACTGTCGCAAATTTTAATTACGCCAGGGATTGCCTTTTCTATAGTAAATTATTCAAAAAATAATTTTCAACTGTTGCAAATTTTAATTACGCCAGGGATTGCCTTTTCTATAGTAAATTATTCAAAAAATAATTTTCAACTGTCGCAAATTTTAATTACGCCAGGGATTGCCTTTTCTATAGTAAATTATTCAAAAAATAATTTTCTACTGTCACAAATTTTAATTACGCCAGGGATTGCCTTTTCTATAGTAAATTATTCAAAAAATAATTTTCTACTGTCGCAAATTTTAATTACGCCAGGGATTGCCTTTTCTATAGTAAATTATTCAAAAAATAATTTTCTACTGTCGCAAATTTCAAATCCGCCAGGGATTGCCTTTTCTATAGTAAATTTTTCAAAAAATAATTTTTTACTGTCGCAAATTTTAAATATCCCAGGGATTGCCTTTTCTATAGTAAATTATTCAAAAAATAATTTTCTACTGTCGATAATTTTAATTACGCCAGGGATTGCCTTTTCTATAGTAAATTATTCAAAAAATAATTTTCAACTGTTGCAAATTTTAATTACGCCAGGGATTGCCTTTTCTATAGTAAATTATTCAAAAAATAATTTTCTACTGTCGCAAATTTTAATTACGCCAGGGATTGCCTTTTCTATAGTAAATTATTCAAAAAATAATTTTCAACTGTCGCAAATTTTAATTACGCCAGGGATTGCCTTTTCTATAGTAAATTATTCAAAAAATTATTTTATACTGTCGCAAATTTTAATTACGCCAGGGATTGCCTTTTCTATAGTAAATTATTCAAAAAATAATTTTCTACTGTCGCAAATTTTAATTACGCCAGGGATTGCCTTTTCTATAGTAAATTATTCAAAAAATAATTTTCAACTGTCGCAAATTTTAATTACGCCAGGGATTGCCTTTTCTATAGTAAATTATTCAAAAAATAATTTTCAACTGTCGCAAATTTTAATTACGCCAGGGATTGCCTTTTCTATAGTAAATTATTCAAAAAATAATTTTCTACTGTCGCAAATTTTAATTACGCCAGGGATTGCCTTTTCTATAGTAAAGTATTCAAAAAATAATTTTCTACTGTCGCAAATTTTAATTACGCCAGGGATTGCCTTTTCTATAGTAAATTATTCAAAAAATAATTTTCAACTGTCCCAAATTTTAATTACGCCAGGGATTTCCTTTTCTATAGTAAATTATTCAAAAAATAATTTTCAACTGTCGCAAATTTTAATTACGCCAGGGATTGCCTTTTCTATAGTAAATTATTCAAAAAATAATTTTCTACTGTCGCAAATTTTAATTACGCCAGGGATTGCCTTTTCTATAGTAAAGTATTCAAAAAATAATTTTCTACTGTCGCAAATTTTAATTACGCCAGGGATTGCCTTTTCTATAGTAAATTATTCAAAAAATAATTTTTTACTGTCGCAAATTTCAAATCCGCCAGGGATTGCCTTTTCTATAGTAAATTATTCAAAAAATAATTTTATACTGTCGCAAATTTTAATTGCGCCAGGGATTGCCTTTTCTATAGTAAATTATTCAAAAAATAATTTTTTACTGTCGCAAATTTTAAGTGCGCCAGGGATTGCCTTTTCTATAGTAAATTTTACAAAAAAATAATTTTTTACTGTCGCAAATTTTAAATATCCCAGGGATTGCCTTTTCTATAGTAAATTTCTCACAAATTAATTTTTTACTGTCGCAAATTTTAAATACGCCAGGGATTGCCTTTTCTATAGTAAATTATTCAAAAAATAATTGTTTACTGTCGCAAATTTTAATTACGCCAGGGATTGCCTTTGCTATAGTAAATTATTCAAAAAATAATTTTCTACTGTCGCAAATTTTAATTACGCCAGGGATTGCCTTTTCTATAGTAAATTTTGCAAAAAAATAATTTTTTACTGTCGCAAATTTCAAATCCGCCAGGGATTGCCTTTTCTATAGTAAATTATTCAAAAAATAATTTTTTACTGTCGCAAATTTTAATTACGCCAGGGATTGTCTTTTCCATAGTAAATTTCTCACAAATTAATTTTTTACTGTCGCAAATTTTAAGTGCGCCAGGTGCCTTTTCTATAGCAAATTATTCAAAAAATAATTTTCAACTGTCGCAAATTTTAAATACGCCAGGGATTGCCTTTTCTATAGTAAATTATTCAAAAAATAATTTTCTACTGTCGCAAATTTTAATTACGCCAGGGATTGCCTTTTCTATAGTAAATTATTCAAAAAATAATTTTTTACTGTCGCAAATTTTAAGTGCGCCAGGGATTGCCTTTTCTATAGTAAATTATTCAAAAAATAATTTTATACTGTCGCAAATTTTAATTACGCCAGGGATTGCCTTTTCTATAGTAAATTATTCAAAAAATAATTTTCTACTGTCGCAAATTTTAATTACGCCAGGGATTGCCTTTTCTATAGTAAATTATTCAAAAAATAATTTTCTACTGTCGCAAATTTTAATTACGCCAGGGATTGCCTTTTCTATAGTAAATTATTCAAAAAATAATTTTCAACTGTCGCAAATTTTAATTACGCCAGGGATTGCCTTTTCTATAGTAAATTATTCAAAAAATAATTTTATACTGTCGCAAATTTTAATTACGCCAGGCATTGCCCTTTCTATAGTAAATTATTCAAAAAATAATTTTTTACTGTCGCAAATTTCAAATCCGCCAGGGATTGCCTTTTCTATAGTAAATTTTTCAAAAAATAATTTTTTACTGTCGCAAATTTTAAATATCCCTGGGATTGCCTTTTCTATAGTAAATTATTCAAAAAATAATTTTCTACTGTCGCAAATTTTAATTACGCCAGGGATTGCCTTTTCTATAGTAAATTATTCAAAAAATAATTTTCTACTGTCGCAAATTTTAATTACGCCAGGGATTGCCTTTTCTATAGTAAATTATTCAAAAAATAATTTTCTACTGTCGCAAATTTTAATTACGCCAGGGATTGCCTTTTCTATAGTAAATTATTCAAAAAATAATTTTCAACTGTCGCAAATTTTAATTACGCCAGGGATTGCCTTTTCTATAGTAAATTATTCAAAAAATAATTTTCTACTGTCGCAAGTTTTAATTACGACAGGGATTGCCTTTTCTATAGTAAATTATTCAAAAAATAATTTTCAACTGTCGCAAATTTTAATTACGCCAGGGATTGCCTTTTCTATAGTAAATTATTCAAAAAATAATTTTATACTGTCGCAAATTTTAATTACGCCAGGGATTGCCTTTTCTATAGTAAATTATTCAAAAAATAATTTTCTACTGTCGCAAATTTTAATTACGCCAGGGATTGCCTTTTCTATAGTAAATTATTCAAAAAATAATTTTCAACTGTCGCAAATTTTAATTACGCCAGGGATTGCCTTTTCTATAGTAAATTATTCAAAAAATAATTTTCAACTGTCGCAAATTTTAATTACGCCAGGGTTTGCCTTTTCTATAGTAAATTATTCAAAAAATAATTTTCTACTGTCGCAAATTTTAATTACGCCAGGGATTGCCTTTTCTATAGTAAATTATTCAAAAAATAATTTTCTACTGTCGCAAATTTTAATTACGCCAGGGATTGCCTTTTCTATAGTAAATTATTCAAAAAATAATTTTCTACTGTCGCAAGTTTTAATTACGACAGGGATTGCCTTTTCTATAGTAAATTATTCAAAAAATAATTTTCAACTGTCGCAAATTTTAATTACGCCAGGGATTGCCTTTTCTATAGTAAATTATTCAAAAAATAATTTTATACTGTCGCAAATTTTAATTACGCCAGCGATTGCCTTTTCTATAGTAAATTATTCAAAAAATAATTCTCAACTGTCGCAAATTTTAATTGCGCCAGGGATTGCCTTTTCTATAGTAAATTATTCAAAAAATAATTTTCAACTGTCGCAAATTTTAATTACGCCAGGGATTGCCTTTTCTATAGTAAATTATTCAAAAAATAATTTTTTGCTGTCGCAAATTTTAATTGCGCAAGGGATTGCCTTTTCTATAGTAAATTATTCAAAAAATAATTTTCAACTGTCGCAAATTTTAATTGCGCCAGGGATTGCCTTTTCTATAGTAAATTATTCAAAAAATAATTTTCAACTGTCGCAAATTTTAATTGCGCCAGGGATTGCCTTTTCTACAGTAAATTATTCAAAAAATAATTTTCAACTGTCGCAAATTTTAATTGCGCCAGGGATTGCCTTTTCTATAGTAAATTATTCAAAAAATAATTTTCTACTGTCGCAAATTTTAATTACGCCAGGGATTGCCTTTTCTATAGTAAATTATTCAAAAAATAATATTCAACTGTCGCAAATTTTAATTACGCCAGGGATTGCCTTTTCTATAGTAAATTATTCAAAAAATAATTTTTTACTGTCGCAAATTTCAAATCCGCCAGGGATTGCCTTTTCTATAGTAAATTATTCAAAAAATAATTTTATACTGTCGCAAATTTTAATTGCGCCAGGGATTGCCTTTTCTATAGTAAATTATTCAAAAAATAATTTTTTACTGTCGCAAATTTTAAGTGCGCCAGGGATTGCCTTTTCTATAGTAAATTTTGCAAAAAAATAATTTTTTACTGTCGCAAATTTTAAATATCCCAGGGATTGCCCTTTCTATAGTAAATTTCTCACAAATTAATTTTTTACTGTCGCAAATTATAAATACGCCAGGGATTGCCTTTTCTATAGTAAATTATTCAAAAAATAATTTTTTACTGTCGCAAATTTTAATTACGCCAGGGATTGCCTTTGCTATAGTAAATTATTCAAAAAATAATTTTCTACTGTCGCAAATTTTAATTACGCCAGGGATTGCCTTTTCTATAGTAAATTTTGCAAAAAAATAATTTTTTACTGTCGCAAATTTCAAATCCGCCAGGGATTGCCTTTTTTATAGTAATTTATTCAAAAAATAATTTTTTACTGTCGCAAATTTTAACTACGCCATGGATTGCCTTTTCTATAGTAAATTTCTCACAAATTAATTTTTTAATGTCGCAAATTTTAAATCCGCCAGGGATTGCCTTTTCTATAGTAAATTATTCAAAAAATAATTTTCAACTGTCGCAAATTTTAATTACGCCAGGGATTGCCTTTTCTATAGTAAATTATTCAAAAAATAATTTTATACTGTCGCAAATTTTAATTACGCCAGCGATTGCCTTTTCTATAGTAAATTATTCAAAAAATAATTTTCAACTGTCGCAAATTTTAATTGCGCCAGGTATTGCCTTTTCTATAGTAAATTTCTCACAAATTAATTTTTTACTGTCGCAAATTTTAAGTGCGCCAGGGATTGCCTTTTGTATAGTAAATTATTCAAAAAATAATTTTCTACTGTCGCAAATTTTAATTACGACAGGGATTGCCTTTTCTATAGTAAATTATTCAAAAAATAATTTTCAACTGTCGCAAATTTTAATTGCGCCAGGGATTGCCTTTTCTATAGTAAATTATTCAAAAAAAAATTTTATACTGTCGCAAATTTTAATTACGCCAGGGATTGCCTTTTCTATAGTAAATTATTCAAAAAATAATTTTTTACTGTCGCAAATTTTAAGTGCGCCAAGGATTGCCTTTTCTATAGTAAATTATTCAAAAAATAATTTTCAACTGTCGCAAATTTTAATTGCGCCAGGGATTGCCTTTTCTATAGTAAATTATTCAAAAAATAATTTTCAACTGTCGCAAATTTTAATGGCGCCAGGGATTGCCTTTTCTATAGTAAATTATTCAAAAAATAATTTTTTACTGTCGCAAATTTTAATTGCGCCAGGGATTGCCTTTTCTATAGTAAATTATTCAAAAAATAATTTTCTACTGTCGCAAATTTTAATTACGCCAGGGATTGCCTTTTCTATAGTAAATTATTCAAAAAATAATTTTCAACTGTCGCAAATTTTAATTACGCCAGGGATTGCCTTTTCTATAGTAAATTATTCAAAAAATAATTTTCAACTGTCGCAAATTTTAATTACGCCAGGGATTGCCTTTTCTATAGTAAATTATTCAAAAAATAATTTTCAACTGTCGCAAATTTTAATTGCGCCAGGGATTGCCTTTTCTATAGTAAATTATTCAAAAAATAATTTTCAACTGTCGCAAATTTTAATTGCGCCAGGGATTGCCTTTTCTATAGTAAATTATTCAAAAAATAATTTTATACTGTCGCAAATTTTAATTGCGCCAGGGATTGCCTTTTCTATAGTAAATTATTCAAAAAATAATTTTCAACTGTCGCAAATTTTAATTGCGCCAAGGATTGCCTTTTCTATAGTAAATTATTCAAAAAATAATTTTCAACTGTCGCAAATTTTAATTGCGCCAAGGATTGCCTTTTCTATAGTAAATTATTCAAAAAATAATTTTCAACTGTCGCAAATTTTAATTGCGCCAGGGATTGCCTTTTCTATAGTAAATTATTCAAAAAATAATTTTCAACTGTCGCAAATTTTAATTACGCCAGGGATTGCCTTTTCTATAGTAAATTATTCAAAAAATAATTTTCAACTGTCGCAAATTTTAATTACGCCAGGGATTGCCTTTTCTATAGTAAATTATTCAAAAAATAATTTTCAACTGTCGCAAATTTTAATTGCGCCAGGGATTGCCTTTTCTATAGTAAATTATTCAAAAAATAATTTTCAACTGTCGCAAATTTTAATTGCGCCAGGGATTGCCTTTTCTATAGTAAATTATTCAAAAAATAATTTTCTACTGTCGCAAATTTTAATTACGCCAGGGATTGCCTTTTGTATAGTAAATTATTCAAAAAATAATTTTCTACTGTCGCAAATTTTAATTACGACAGGGATTGCCTTTTCTATAGTAAATTATTCAAAAAATAATTTTCAACTGTCGCAAATTTTAATTGCGCCAGGGATTGCCTTTTCTATAGTAAATTATTCAAAAAAAAATTTTATACTGTCGCAAATTTTAATTACGCCAGGGATTGCCTTTTCTATAGTAAATTATTCAAAAAATAATTTTTTACTGTCGCAAATTTTAAGTGCGCCAGGGATTGCCTTTTCTATAGTAAATTATTCAAAAAATAATTTTCAACTGTCGCAAATTTTAATTACGCCAGGGATTGCCTTTTCTATAGTAAATTATTCAAAAAATAATTTTCAACTGTCGCAAATTTTAATTACGCCAGGGATTGCCTTTTCTATAGTAAATTATTCAAAAAATAATTTTCAACTGTCGCAAATTTTAATTGCGCCAGGGATTGCCTTTTCTATAGTAAATTATTCAAAAAATAATTTTCAACTGTCGCAAATTTTAATTGCGCCAGGGATTGCCTTTTCTATAGTAAATTATTCAAAAAATAATTTTCAACTGTCGCAAATTTTAATTGCGCCAGGGATTGCCTTTTCTATAGTAAATTATTCAAAAAATAATTTTATACTGTCGCAAATTTGAATTGCGCCAGGGATTGCCTTTTCTATAGTAAATTATTCAAAAAATAATTTTCAACTGTCGCAAATTTTAATTGCGCCAAGGATTGCCTTTTCTATAGTAAATTATTCAAAAAATAATTTTCAACTGTCGCAAATTTTAATTGCGCCAGGGATTGCCTTTTCTATAATAAATTATTCAAAAAATAATTTTCAACTGTCGCAAATTTTAATGGCGCCAGGGATTGCCTTTTCTATAGTAAATTATTCAAAAAATAATTTTTTACTGTCGCAAATTTTAATTGCGCCAGGGATTGCCTTTTCTATAGTAAATTATTCAAAAAATAATTTTCTACTGTCGCAAATTTTAATTACGCCAGGGATTGCCTTTTCTATAGTAAATTATTCAAAAAATAAATTTCAACTGTCGCAAATTTTAATTACGCCAGGGATTGCCTTTTCTATAGTAAATTATTCAAAAAATAATTTTCAACTGTCGCAAATTTTAATTACGGCAGGGATTGCCTTTTCTATAGTAAATTATTCAAAAAATAATTTTCAACTGTCGCAAATTTTAATTGCGCCAGGGATTGCCTTTTCTATAGTAAATTATTCAAAAAATAATTTTCAACTGTCGCAAATTTTAATTGCGCCAGGGATTGCCTTTTCTATAGTAAATTATTCAAAAAATAATTTTCAACTGTCGCAAATTTTAATTGCGCCAGGGATTGCCTTTTCTATAGTAAATTATTCAAAAAATAATTTTCAACTGTCGCAAATTTTAATTACGCCAGGGATTGCCTTTTCTATAGTAAATTATTCAAAAAATAATTTTCAACTGTCGCAAATTTTAATTGCGCCAAGGATTGCCTTTTCTATAGTAAATTATTCAAAAAATAATTTTCAACTGTCGCAAATTTTAATTGCGCCAGGGATTGCCTTTTCTATAGTAAATTATTCAAAAAATAATTTTTTACTGTCGCAAATTTTAAGTGCGCCAGGGATTGCCTTTTCTATAGTAAATTTTGCAAAAAAATAATTTTTTACTGTCGCAAATTTTAAATATCCCAGGGATTGCCCTTTCTATAGTAAATTTCTCACAAATTAATTTTTTACTGTCGCAAATTATAAATACGCCAGGGATTGCCTTTTCTATAGTAAATTATTCAAAAAATAATTTTTTACTGTCGCAAATTTTAATTACGCCAGGGATTGCCTTTGCTATAGTAAATTATTCAAAAAATAATTTTCTACTGTCGCAAATTTTAATTACGCCAGGGATTGCCTTTTCTATAGTAAATTTTGCAAAAAAATAATTTTTTACTGTCGCAAATTTCAAATCCGCCAGGGATTGCCTTTTTTATAGTAATTTATTCAAAAAATAATTTTTTACTGTCGCAAATTTTAACTACGCCATGGATTGCCTTTTCTATAGTAAATTTCTCACAAATTAATTTTTTAATGTCGCAAATTTTAAATCCGCCAGGGATTGCCTTTTCTATAGTAAATTATTCAAAAAATAATTTTCAACTGTCGCAAATTTTAATTACGCCAGGGATTGCCTTTTCTATAGTAAATTATTCAAAAAATAATTTTATACTGTCGCAAATTTTAATTACGCCAGCGATTGCCTTTTCTATAGTAAATTATTCAAAAAATAATTTTCAACTGTCGCAAATTTTAATTGCGCCAGGTATTGCCTTTTCTATAGTAAATTTCTCACAAATTAATTTTTTACTGTCGCAAATTTTAAGTGCGCCAGGGATTGCCTTTTCTATAGTAAATTATTCAAAAAATAATTTTCAACTGTCGCAAATTTTAAATACGCCAGGGATTGCCTTTTCTATAGTAAATTATTCAAAAAATAATTTTCTACTGTCGCAAATTTTAATTACGCCAGGGATTGCCTTTTGTATAGTAAATTATTCAAAAAATAATTTTCTACTGTCGCAAATTTTAATTACGACAGGGATTGCCTTTTCTATAGTAAATTATTCAAAAAATAATTTTCAACTGTCGCAAATTTTAATTGCGCCAGGGATTGCCTTTTCTATAGTAAATTATTCAAAAAAAAATTTTATACTGTCGCAAATTTTAATTACGCCAGGGATTGCCTTTTCTATAGTAAATTATTCAAAAAATAATTTTTTACTGTCGCAAATTTTAAGTGCGCCAGGGATTGCCTTTTCTATAGTAAATTATTCAAAAAATAATTTTCTACTGTCGCAAATTTTAATTACGCCAGGGATTGCCTTTTCTATAGTAAATTATTCAAAAAATAATTTTCAACTGTCGCAAATTTTAATTACGCCAGGGATTGCCTTTTCTATAGTAAATTATTCAAAAAATAATTTTCAACTGTCGCAAATTTTAATTACGCCAGGGATTGCCTTTTCTATAGTAAATTATTCAAAAAATAATTTTCAACTGTCGCAAATTTTAATTGCGCCAGGGATTGCCTTTTCTATAGTAAATTATTCAAAAAATAATTTTCAACTGTCGCAAATTTTAATTGCGCCAGGAATTGCCTTTTCTATAGTAAATTATTCAAAAAATAATTTTATACTGTCGCAAATTTTAATTGCGCCAGGGATTGCCTTTTCTATAGTAAATTATTCAAAAAATAATTTTCAACTGTCGCAAATTTTAATTGCGCCAAGGATTGCCTTTTCTATAGTAAATTATTCAAAAAATAATTTTCAACTGTCGCAAATTTTAATTGCGCCAAGGATTGCCTTTTCTATAGTAAATTATTCAAAAAATAATTTTCAACTGTCGCAAATTTTAATTGCGCCAGGGATTGCCTTTTTTATAGTAAATTATTCAAAAAATAATTTTCAACTGTCGCAAATTTTAATTACGCCAGGGATTGCCTTTTCTATAGTAAATTATTCAAAAAATAATTTTCAACTGTCGCAAATTTTAATTACGCCAGGGATTGCCTTTTCTATAGTAAATTATTCAAAAAATAATTTTCAACTGTCGCAAATTTTAATTGCGCCAGGGATTGCCTTTTCTATAGTAAATTATTCAAAAAATAATTTTCAACTGTCGCAAATTTTAATTGCGCCAGGGATTGCCTTTTCTATAGTAAATTATTCAAAAAATAATTTTCTACTGTCGCAAATTTTAATTACGCCAGGGATTGCCTTTTGTATAGTAAATTATTCAAAAAATAATTTTCTACTGTCGCAAATTTTAATTACGACAGGGATTGCCTTTTCTATAGTAAATTATTCAAAAAATAATTTTCAACTGTCGCAAATTTTAATTGCGCCAGGGATTGCCTTTTCTATAGTAAATTATTCAAAAAAAAATTTTATACTGTCGCAAATTTTAATTACGCCAGGGATTGCCTTTTCTATAGTAAATTATTCAAAAAATAATTTTTTACTGTCGCAAATTTTAAGTGCGCCAAGGATTGCCTTTTCTATAGTAAATTATTCAAAAAATAATTTTCAACTGTCGCAAATTTTAATTGCGCCAGGGATTGCCTTTTCTATAGTAAATTATTCAAAAAATAATTTTCAACTGTCGCAAATTTTAATGGCGCCAGGGATTGCCTTTTCTATAGTAAATTATTCAAAAAATAATTTTTTACTGTCGCAAATTTTAATTGCGCCAGGGATTGCCTTTTCTATAGTAAATTATTCAAAAAATAATTTTCTACTGTCGCAAATTTTAATTACGCCAGGGATTGCCTTTTCTATAGTAAATTATTCAAAAAATAATTTTCAACTGTCGCAAATTTTAATTACGCCAGGGATTGCCTTTTCTATAGTAAATTATTCAAAAAATAATTTTCAACTGTCGCAAATTTTAATTACGCCAGGGATTGCCTTTTCTATAGTAAATTATTCAAAAAATAATTTTCAACTGTCGCAAATTTTAATTGCACCAGGGATTGCCTTTTCTATAGTAAATTATTCAAAAAATAATTTTCAACTGTCGCAAATTTTAATTGCGCCAGGGATTGCCTTTTCTATAGTAAATTATTCAAAAAATAATTTTATACTGTCGCAAATTTTAATTGCGCCAGGGATTGCCTTTTCTATAGTAAATTATTCAAAAAATAATTTTCAACTGTCGCAAATTTTAATTGCGCCAAGGATTGCCTTTTCTATAGTAAATTATTCAAAAAATAATTTTCAACTGTCGCAAATTTTAATTGCGCCAAGGATTGCCTTTTCTATAGTAAATTATTCAAAAAATAATTTTCAACTGTCGCAAATTTTAATTGCGCCAGGGATTGCCTTTTCTATAGTAAATTATTCAAAAAATAATTTTCAACTGTCGCAAATTTTAATTACGCCAGGGATTGCCTTTTCTATAGTAAATTATTCAAAAAATAATTTTCAACTGTCGCAAATTTTAATTACGCCAGGGATTGCCTTTTCTATAGTAAATTATTCAAAAAATAATTTTCAACTGTCGCAAATTTTAATTACGCCAGGGATTGCCTTTTCTATAGTAAATTATTCAAAAAATAATTTTCAACTGTCGCAAATTTTAATTGCGCCAGGGATTGCCTTTTCTATAGTAAATTATTCAAAAAATAATTTTCAACTGTCGCAAATTTTAATTGCGCCAGGGATTGCCTTTTCTATAGTAAATTATTCAAAAAATAATTTTATACTGTCGCAAATTTGAATTGCGCCAGGGATTGCCTTTTCTATAGTAAATTATTCAAAAAATAATTTTCAACTGTCGCAAATTTTAATTGCGCCAAGGATTGCCTTTTCTATAGTAAATTATTCAAAAAATAATTTTCAACTGTCGCAAATTTTAATTGCGCCAGGGATTGCCTTTTCTATAATAAATTATTCAAAAAATAATTTTCAACTGTCGCAAATTTTAATGGCGCCAGGGATTGCCTTTTCTATAGTAAATTATTCAAAAAATAATTTTTTACTGTCGCAAATTTTAATTGCGCCAGGGATTGCCTTTTCTATAGTAAATTATTCAAAAAATAATTTTCTACTGTCGCAAATTTTAATTACGCCAGGGATTGCCTTTTCTATAGTAAATTATTCAAAAAATAATTTTCAACTGTCGCAAATTTTAATTACGCCAGGGATTGCCTTTTCTATAGTAAATTATTCAAAAAATAATTTTCAACTGTCGCAAATTTTAATTACGGCAGGGATTGCCTTTTCTATAGTAAATTATTCAAAAAATAATTTTCAACTGTCGCAAATTTTAATTGCGCCAGGGATTGCCTTTTCTATAGTAAATTATTCAAAAAATAATTTTCAACTGTCGCAAATTTTAATTGCGCCAGGGATTGCCTTTTCTATAGTAAATTATTCAAAAAATAATTTTCAACTGTCGCAAATTTTAATTGCGCCAGGGATTGCCTTTTCTATAGTAAATTATTCAAAAAATAATTTTCAACTGTCGCAAATTTTAATTACGCCAGGGATTGCCTTTTCTATAGTAAATTATTCAAAAAATAATTTTCAACTGTCGCAAATTTTAATTGCGCCAAGGATTGCCTTTTCTATAGTAAATTATTCAAAAAATAATTTTCAACTGTCGCAAATTTTAATTGCGCCAGGGATTGCCTTTTCTATAGTAAATTATTCAAAAAATAATTTTCAACTGTCGCAAATTTTAATGGCGCCAGGGATTGCCTTTTCTATAGTAAATTATTCAAAAAAAAATTTTATACTGTCGCAAATTTTAATTACGCCAGGGATTGCCTTTTCTATAGTAAATTATTCAAAAAATAATTTTTTACTGTCGCAAATTTTAAGTGCGCCAAGGATTGCCTTTTCTATAGTAAATTATTCAAAAAATAATTTTCAACTGTCGCAAATTTTAATTGCGCCAGGGATTGCCTTTTCTATAGTAAATTATTCAAAAAATAATTTTCAACTGTCGCAAATTTTAATGGCGCCAGGGATTGCCTTTTCTATAGTAAATTATTCAAAAAATAATTTTTTACTGTCGCAAATTTTAATTGCGCCAGGGATTGCCTTTTCTATAGTAAATTATTCATAAAATAATTTTCTACTGTCGCAAATTTTAATTACGCCAGGGATTGCCTTTTCTATAGTAAATTATTCAAAAAATAAATTTCAACTGTCGCAAATTTTAATTACGCCAGGGATTGCCTTTTCTATAGTAAATTATTCAAAAAATAATTTTCAACTGTCGCAAATTTTAATTACGCCAGGGATTGCCTTTTCTATAGTAAATTATTCAAAAAATAATTTTCAACTGTCGCAAATTTTAATGGCGCCAGGGATTGCCTTTTCTATAGTAAATTATTCAAAAAATAATTTTTTACTGTCGCAAATTTTAATTGCGCCAGGGATTGCCTTTTCTATAGTAAATTATTCAAAAAATAATTTTCTACTGTCGCAAATTTTAATTACGCCAGGGATTGCCTTTTCTATAGTAAATTATTCAAAAAATAATTTTCAACTGTCGCAAATTTTAATTACGCCAGGGATTGCCTTTTCTATAGTAAATTATTCAAAAAATAATTTTCAACTGTCGCAAATTTTAATTGCGCCAGGGATTGCCTTTTCTATAGTAAATTATTCAAAAAATAATTTTCAACTGTCGCAAATTTTAATTGCGCCAGGGATTGCCTTTTCTATAGTAAATTATTCAAAAAATAATTTTCAACTGTCGCAAATTTTAATTGCGCCAGGGATTGCCTTTTCTATAGTAAATTATTCAAAAAATAATTTTCAACTGTCGCAAATTTTAATTACGCCAGGGATTGCCTTTTCTATAGTAAATTATTCAAAAAATAATTTTCAACTGTCGCAAATTTTAATTGCGCCAAGGATTGCCTTTTCTATAGTAAATTATTCAAAAAATAATTTTCAACTGTCGCAAATTTTAATTGCGCCAGGGATTGCCTTTTCTATAGTAAATTATTCAAAAAATAATTTTCAACTGTCGCAAATTTTAATTGCGCCAGAGATTGCCTTTTCTATAGTAAATTATTCAAAAAAAAATTTTATACTGTCGCAAATTTTAATTACGCCAGGGATTGCCTTTTCTATAGTAAATTATTCAAAAAATAATTTTTTACTGTCGCAAATTTTAAGTGCGCCAAGGATTGCCTTTTCTATAGTAAATTATTCAAAAAATAATTTTCAACTGTCGCAAATTTTAATTGCGCCAGGGATTGCCTTTTCTATAGTAAATTATTCAAAAAATAATTTTCAACTGTCGCAAATTTTAATGGCGCCAGGGATTGCCTTTTCTATAGTAAATTATTCAAAAAATAATTTTTTACTGTCGCAAATTTTAATTGCGCCAGGGATTGCCTTTTCTATAGTAAATTATTCAAAAAATAATTTTCTACTGTCGCAAATTTTAATTACGCCAGGGATTGCCTTTTCTATAGTAAATTATTCAAAAAATAATTTTCAACTGTCGCAAATTTTAATTACGCCAGGGATTGCTTTTTCTATAGTAAATTATTCAAAAAATAATTTTCAACTGTCGCAAATTTTAATTACGCCAGGGATTGCCTTTTCTATAGTAAATTATTCAAAAAATAATTTTCAACTGTCGCAAATTTTAATTGCGCCAGGGATTGCCTTTTCTATAGTAAATTATTCAAAAAATAATTTTCAACTGTCGCAAATTTTAATTGCGCCAGGGATTGCCTTTTCTATAGTAAATTATTCAAAAAATAATTTTCAACTGTCGCAAATTTTAATTACGCCAGGGATTGCCTTTTCTATAGTAAATTATTCAAAAAATAATTTTATACTGTCGCAAATTTTAAATACGCCAGGGATTGCCTTTTCTATAGTAAATTATTCAAAAAATAATTTTCAACTGTCGCAAATTTTAATTACGCCAGGGATTGCCTTTTCTATAGTAAATTATTCAAAAAATAATTTTTTACTGTCGCAAATTTCAAATCCGCCAGGGATTGCCTTTTCTATAGTAAATTATTCAAAAAGTAATTTTATACTGTCGCAAATTTTAATTGCGCCAGGGATTGCCTTTTCTATAGTAAATTATTCAAAAAATAATTTTTTACTGTCGCAAATTTTAAGTGCGCCAGGGATTGCCTTTTCTATAGTAAATTTTGCAAAAAAATAATTTTTTACTGTCGCAAATTTTAAATAACCCAGGGATTGCCTTTTCTATAGTAAATTATTCAAAAACTAATTTTTTACTGTCGCAAATTTTAATTACGCCAGGGATTGCCTTTTCTATAGTAAATTTCTCACAAATTAATTTTTTACTGTCGCAAATTTTAAATCCGCCAGGGATTGCCTTTTCTATAGTAAATTATTCAAAAAATAATTTTCAACTGTCGCAAATTTTAATTACGCCAGGGATTGCCTTTTCTATAGTAAATTATTCAAAAAATAATTTTATACTGTCGCAAATTTTAATTACGCCAGGGATTGCCTTTTCTATAGTAAATTATTCAAAAAATAATTTTCAACTGTCGCAAATTTTAATTGCGCCAGGGATTGCCTTTTCTATAGTAAATTTCTCACAAATTAATTTTTTACTGTCGCAAATTTTAAGTGCGCCAGGGATTGCCTTTCTATAGTAAATTATTCAAAAAATAATTTTTTACTGTCGCAAATTTTAATTGCGCCAGGGATTGCCTTTTCTACAGTAAATTATTCAAAAAATAATTTTATACTGTCGCAAATTGTAAATACGCCAGGGATTGCCTTTTCTATAGTAAATTATTCAAAAAATAATTTTTTACTGTCGCAAATTTTAGATGCGCCAGGGATTGCCTTTTCTACAGTAAATTATTCAAAAAATAATTTTATACTGTCGCAAATTTTAAATACGCCAGGGATTGCCTTTTCTATAGTAAATTATTCAAAAAATAATTTTCAACTGTCGCAAATTTTAATTACGCCAGGGATTGCCTTTTCTATAGTAAATTATTCAAAAAATAATTTTCTACTGTCGCAAATTTTAATTACGCCAGGGATTGCCTTTTCTATAGTAAATTATTCAAAAAATAATTTTTTACTGTCGCAAATTTTAAATATCCCAGGGATTGCCTTTTCTATAGTAAATTATTCAAAAAATAATTTTCAACTGTCGCAAATTTTAATTACGCCAGGGATTGCCTTTTCTATAGTAAATTATTCAAAAAATAATTTTATACTGTCGCAAATTTTAAATACGCCAGGGATTGCCTTTTCTATAGTAAATTATTCAAAAAATAATTTTCAACTGTCGCAAATTTTAATTACGCCAGGGATTGCCTTTTCTATAGTAAATTATTCAAAAAATAATTTTATACTGTCCCAAATTTTAATTACACCAGGGATTGCCTTTTCTATAGTAAATTATTCAAAAAATAATTTTTTACTGTCGCAAATTTTAAATATCCCAGGGATTGCCTTTTCTATAGTAAATTATTCAAAAAATAATTTTCAACTGTCGCAAATTTTAATTACGCCAGGGATTGCCTTTTCTATAGTAAATTATTCAAAAAATAATTTTTTACTATCGCAAGTTTTAATTGCGCCTGGGATTGCCTTTTCTACAGTAAATTATTCAAAAAATAATTTTATACTATCGCAAATTTTAAATATCCCAGGGATTGCCTTTTCTATAGTAAATTATTCAAAAAATAATTTTCAACTGTCGCAAATTTTAATTGCGCCAGGGATTGCCTTTTCTATAGTAAATTATTCAAAAAATAATTTTTTACTGTCGCAAATTTTAAATATCCCAGGGATTGCCTTTTCTATAGTAAATTATTCAAAAAATAATTTTCAACTGTCGCAAATTTTAATTACGCCAGGGATTGCCTTTTCTATAGTAAATTATTCAAAAAATAATTTTATACTGTCGCAAATTTTAAATACGCCAGGGATTGCCTTTTCTATAATAAATTATTCAAAAAATAATTTTCTACTGTCGCAAATTTTAATTACGCCAGGGATTGCCTTTTCTATAGTAAATTATTCAAAAAATAATTTTTTACTGTCGCAAATTTTAAATATCCCAGGGATTGCCTTTTCTATAGTAAATTATTCAAAAAATAATTTTCAACTGTCGCAAATTTTAATTACGCCAGGGATTGCCTTTTCTATAGTAAATTATTCAAAAAATAATTTTATACTGTCGCAAATTTTAAATACGCCAGGGATTGCCTTTTCTATAATAAATTATTCAAAAAATAATTTTCTACTGTCGCAAATTTTAATTACGCCAGGGATTGCCTTTTCTATAGTAAATTATTCAAAAAATAATTTTTTACTGTCGCAAATTTTAAATATCCCAGGGATTGCCTTTTCTACAGTAAATTATTCAAAAAATAATTTTATACTGTCCCAAATTTTAATTACACCAGGGATTGCCTTTTCTATAGTAAATTTTGCAAAAAAATAATTTTTTCTGTCGCAAATTTCAAATCCGCCAGGGATTGCCTTTTCTATAGTAAATTATTCAAAAAATAATTTTATACTGTCGCAAATTTTAATTACGCCAGGGATTGCCTTTTCTATAGTAAATTATTCAAAAAATAATTTTCAACTGTCGCAAATTTTAAATACGCCAGGGATTGCCTTTTCTATAGTAAATTATTCAAAAAATAATTTTCTACTGTCCCAAATTTTAATTACGCCAGGGATTGCCTTTTCTATAGTAAATTATTCAAAAAACAATTTTCAACTGTCGCAAATTTTAATTATGCCAGGAATTGCCTTTTCTATAGTAAATTATTCAAAAAATAATTTTTTACTGTCGCAAATTTTAAATACGCCAGGGATTGCCTTTTCTATAGTAAACTATTCAAAAAATTATTTTCAACTGTCGCAAATTTTAATTGCGCCAGGGATTGCCTTTTCTATAGTAAATTATTCAAAAAATAATTTTTTACTGTCGCAAATTTCAAATCCGCCAGGGATTGCCTTTTCTATAGTAAATTTTGCAAAAAAATAATTTTTTACTGTCGCAAATTTTAAATCCGCCAGGGATTGCCTTTTCTATAGTAAATTATTCAAAAAATAATTTTATACTGTCGTAAATTTTAATTACGCCAGGGATTGCCTTTTCTATAGTAAATTATTCAAAAAATAATTTTCAACTTTCGCAAATTTTAATTGCGCCAGGGATTGCCTTTTCTATAGTAAATTATTCAAAAAATAATTTTCAACTGTCGCAAATTTTAATTACGCCAGGGATTGCCTTTTTAAAAATAAATTATTCAAAAAATAATTTTCAACTCTCGCAAATTCTAATTACGCCAGGGATTGCCTTTTCTATAGTAAATTATTCAAAAAATAATTTTCAACTGTCGCAAATTTTAATTACGCCAGGGATTGCCTTTTCTATAGTAAATTATTCAAAAAATAAATTTCAACGGTCGCAAATGTTAATTACGCCAGGGATTGCCTTTTCTATAGTAAATTATTCAAAAAATAATTTTTTACTGTCGCAAATTTTAATTACGCCAGGGATTGCCTTTTCTATAGTAAATTATTCAAAAAATAATTTTCAATTGTCGCAAATTTTAATTACGCCAGGGATTGCCTTTTCTATAGTAAATTATTCAAAAAATAATTTTTTACTATCGCAAGTTTTAATTGCGCCAGGGATTGCCTTTTCTACAGTAAATTATTCAAAAAATAATTTTATACTATCGCAAATTTTAAATATCCCAGGGATTGCCTTTTCTATAGTAAATTATTCAAAAAATAATTTTCAACTGTCGCAAATTTTAATTGCGCCAGGGATTGCCTTTTCTATAGTAAATTTCTCACAAATTAATTTTTTACTGTCGCAAATTTTAAGTGCGCCAGGGATTGCCTTTTCTATAGTAAATTATTCAAAAAATAATTTTTTACTGTCGCAAATTTTAAATACCCCAGGGATTGCCTTTTCTATAGTAAATTTTGCACAAAAATAATTTTTTACTGTCGCAAATTTTAAATATCCCAGGGATTGCCTTTTCTACAGTAAATTTTTCAAAATATTAATTTTTTACTGTCGCAAATTTTAATTACGCCAGGGATTGCCTTTTCTATAGTAAATTATTCAAAAAATAATTTTTTACTGTCGCAAATTTTAATTACGCCAGGGATTGCCTTTTCTATAGTAAATTATTCAAAAAATAATTTTCAACTGTCGCAAGTTTTAATTACGCCAGGGATTGCCTTTTCCTATAGTAAATTATTCAAAAAATAATTTTTTACTGTCGCAAATTTTAATTGCGCCAGGGATTGCCTTTTCTACAGTAAATTATTCAAAAAATAATTTTATACTGTCGCAAATTTTAAATACGCCAGGGATTGCCTTTTCTATAGCAAATTATTCAAAAAATAATTTTCAACTGTCGCAAATTTTAATTACGCCAGGGATTGCCTTTTCTATAGTAAATTATTCAAAAAATAATTTTATACTGTCGCAAATTTTAATTACGCAGGGATTGCCTTTTCTATAGTAAATTATTCAAAAAATAATTTTTTACTGTCGCAAATTTTAAATATCCCAGGGATTGCCTTTTCTACAGTAAATTTTTCAAAATATTAATTTTTTACTGTCGCAAATTTTAATTACGCCAGGGATTGCCTTTTCTATAGTAAATTATTCAAAAAATAATTTTCTACTGTCGCAAATTTTAATTACGCCAGGGATTGCCTTTTCTATAGTAAATTATTCAAAAAATAATTTTATACTGTCGCAAATTTTAATTGCGCCAGGGATTGCCTTTTCTATAGTAAATTATTCAAAAATAATTTTATACTGTCGCAAATTTTAATTACGCCAGGGATTGCCTTTTCTATAGTAAATTTTGCAAAAAAATAATTTTTTACTGTCGCAAATTTCAAATCCGCCAGGGATTGCCTTTTCTATAGTAAATTATTCAAAAAATAATTTTATACTGTCGCAAATTTTAATTACGCCAGGGATTGCCTTTTCTATAGTAAATTATTCAAAAAATAATTTTCAACTGTCGCAAATTTTAAATACGCCAGGGTTTGCCTTTTCTATAGTAAATTATTCAAAAAATAATTTTCTACTGTCGCAAATTTTAATTACGCCAGGGATTGCCTTTTCTATAGTAAATTATTCAAAAAATAATTTTCAACTGTCGCAAATTTTAATTACGCCAGGGATTGCCTTTTCTATAGTAAATTATTCAAAAAATAATTTTTTACTGTCGCAAATTTTAAATACGCCAGGGATTGCCTTTTCTATAGTAAATTATTCAAAAAATATTTTTCAACTGTCGCAAATTTTAATTGCGCCAGGGATTGCCTCTTCTATAGTAAATTATTCAAAAAATAATTTTCAACTGTCGCAAATTTTAATTGATCCAGGGATTGCCTTTTCTATAGTAAATTATTCAAAAAATAATTTTCAACTGTCGCAAATTTTAATTACGCCAGGGATTGCCTTTTCTATAGTAAATTATTCAAAAAATAATTTTCAACTGTCGCAAATTTGAATTACGTCAGGGATTGCCTTTTCTATAGTAAATTATTCAAAAAATAATTTTCAACTGTCGCAAATTTTAATTACGCCAGGGATTGCCTTTTCTATAGTAAATTATTCAAAAAATAATTTTCTACTGTCGCAAATTTTAATTACGCCAGGGATTGCCTTTTCTATAGTAAATTTTGCAAAAAAATAATTTTTTACTGTCGCAAATTTCAAATCCGCCAGGGATTGCCTTTTCTATAGTAAATTAGTCAAAAAATAATTTTATACTGTCGCAAATTTTAATTACGCCAGGGATTGCCTTTTCTATAGTAAATTTCTCACAAATTAATTTTTTACTGTCGCAAATTTTAAATCCGCCAGGGATTGCCTTTTCTATAGTAAATTATTCAAAAAATAATTTTCAACTATCGCAAATTTTAATTACGCCAGGGATTGCCTTTTCTATAGTAAATTATTCAAAAAATAATTTTATACTGTCGCAAATTTTAATTACGCCAGGGATTGCCTTTTCTATGGTAAATTATTCAAAAAATAATTTTCAACTGTCGCAAATTTTAATTGCGCCATGGATTGCCTTTTCTATAGTAAATTTCTCACAAATTAATTTTTTACTGTCGCAAATTTTAAGTGCGCCAGGGATTGCCTTTTCTATAGTAAATTATTCAAAAAATAATTTTTTACTGTCGCAAATTTTAAATACGCCAGGGATTGCCTTTTCCATAGTAAATTTAGCAAAAAAAAAATTTTTACTGTCGCAAATTTTGAATATCCCAGGGATTACCTTTTCTATAGTAAATTATTCAAAAAAAAATTTTCTACTGTCGCAAATTTTAATTACGGCAGGGATTGCCTTTTCTATAGTAAATTATTCAAAAAATAATTTTCTACTGTCGCAAATTTTAATTACGCCAGGGATTGCCTTTTCTATAGTAAATTATTCAAAAAATAATTTTTTACTGTCGCAAATTTTAATTACGCCAGGGATTGCCTTTTCTATAGTAAATTATTCAAAAAATAATTTTCAACTGTCGCAAATTTTAATTACGCCAGGGATTGCCTTTTCTATAGTAAATTATTCAAAAAATAATTTTCAACTGTCGCAAATTTTAATTGCGCCAGGGATTGCCTTTTCTATAGTAAATTATTCAAAAAATAATTTTTAACTGCCGCAAATTTTAATTACGCCAGGGATTGCCTTTTCTATAGTAAATTATTCAAAAAATAATTTTCTACTGTCGCAAATTTTAATTACGCCAGGGATTGCCTTTTCTATAGTAAATTATTCAAAAAATAATTTTTTACTGTCGCAAATTTTAATTACGCCAGGGATTGCCTTTTCTATAGTAAATTATTCAAAAAATAATTTTCAACTATCGCAAATTTTAATTGCGCCAGGGATTGCCTTTTCTATAGTAAATTATTCAAAAAATAATTTTTTACTGTCGCAAATTTCAAATCCGCCAGGGATTGCCTTTTCTATAGTAAATTATTCAAAAAATAATTTTTTACTGTCGCAAATTTTAATTACGCCAGGGATAGCCTTTTCTATAGTAAATTATTCAAAAAATAATTTTTTACTGTCGCAAATTTTAAATATCCCAGGGATTGCCTTTTCTATAGTATATTATTCAAAAAATAATTTTATACTGTCGCAAATTTTAATTACGCCAGGGATTGCCTTTTCTATAGTAAATTATTCAAAAAATAATTTCTTACTGTCGCAAATTTTAAATACGCCAGGGATTGCCTTTTCTATAGTAAATTATTCAAAAAATAATTTTCAACTGTCGCAAATTTTAATTACGCCAGGGATTGCCTTTTCTATAGTAAATTTTGCACAAAAATAATTTTTTACTGTCGCAAATTTTAAATATCCCTGGGATTGCCTTTTCTATAGTAAATTTCTCACAAATTAATTTTTTACTGTCGCAAATTTTAAATACGCCAGGGATTGCCTTTTCTATAGTAAATTATTCAAAAAATAATTTTATACTGTCGCAAATTTTCATTACGCCAGGGATTGCCTTTTCTATAGTAAATTATTCAAAAAATAATTTTCAACTGTCGCAAATTTTAATTACGCCAGGGATTGCCTTTTCTATAGTAAAATTTGCAAAAAAATAATTTTTTACTGTCGCAAATTTTAAATATCCCAGGGATTGCCTTTTCTATAGTAAATTATTCAAAAAATAATTTTTTACTGTCGCACATTTTAATTACGCCAGGGATTGCCTTTTCTATAGTAAATTATTCAAAAAATAATTTTCTACTGTCGCAAATTTTAATTACGCCAGGGATTGCCTTTTCTATAGTAAATTATTCAAAAAATAATTTTATACTGTCGCAAATTTTAATTACGCCAGGGATTGCCTTTTCTATAGTAAATTATTCAAAAGATAATTTTCAACTGTCGCAAATTTTAATTGCGCCAGGGATTGCCTTTTCTATAGTAAATTATTCAAAAAATAATTTTCAACTGTCGCAAATTTTAAATACGCCATGGATTGCCTTTTCTATAGTAAATTATTCAAAAAATAATTTTATACTGTCGCAAATTTTAATTACGCCAGTGATTGCCTTTTCTATAGTAAATTATTCAAAAAATAATTTTCAACTGTCGCAAATTTTAATTACGCCAGGGATTGCCTTTTCTATAGTAAATTATTCAAAAAATAATTTTCTACTGTCGCAAATTTTAATTACGCCAGGGATTGCCTTTTCTATAGTAAATTATTCAAAAAATAATTTTCAACTGTCGCAAATTTTAATTACGCCAGGGATTGCCTTTTCTATAGTAAATTTTGCAAAAAAATAATTTTTTACTGTCGCAAATTTTAAATACGCCAGGGATTGCCTTTTCTATAGTAAATTATTCAAAAAATAATTTTATACTGTCGCAAATTTTAATTACGCCAGGGATTGCCTTTTCTATGATAAATTATTCAAAAAATAATTTTCAACTGTCGCAAATTTTAATTACGCCAGGGATTGCCTTTTCTATAGTAAATTATTCAAAAAATAATTTTTTACTGTCGCAAATGTTAAATATCCCAGGGATGGCCTTTTCTATAGTAAATTTTTCAAAAAATAATTTTCAACTGTCGCAAATTTTAATTACGCCAGGGATTGCCTTTTCTATAGTAAATTATTCAAAAAATAATTTTATACTGTCGCAAATTTTAATTACGCCAGGGATTGCCTTTTCTATAGTATATTATTCAAAAAATAATTTTCAACTGTCGCAAATTTTAATTGCGCCAGGGATTGCCTTTTCTATAGTAAATTATTCAAAAAATAATTTTTTACTGTCGCAAATTTTAAGTGCGCCAGGGATTGCCTTTTCTATAGTAAATTATTCAAAAAATAATTTTCAACTGTCGCAAATTTTAATTACGCCAGGGATTGCCTTTTCTATAGTTAATTTTGCAAAAAAATAATTTTTTACTGTCGCAAATTTTAAATATCCCAGGGATTGCCTTTTCTATAGTAAATTATTCAAAAAATAATTTTTTACTGTCGCAAATTTTAATTACGCCAGGGATTGCCTTATCTATAGTAAATTATTCAAAAAATAATTTTCTACTGTCGCAAATTTTAATTACGCCAGGGATTGCCTTTTCTATAGTAAATTATTCAAAAAATAATTTTATACTGTCGCAAATTTTAATTACGCCTGGGATTTCCTTTTCTATAGTAAATTATTCAAAAAATAATTTTCAACTGTCGCAAATTTTAATTGCGCCAGGGATTGCCTTTTCTATAGTAAATTATTCAAAAAATAATTTTCAACTGTCGCAAATTTTAAATACGCCATGGATTGCCTTTTCTATAGTAAATTATTCAAAAAATAATTTTATACTGTCGCAAATTTTAATTACGCCAGGGATTGCCTTTTCTATAG
>CAWVNZ010002225.1:0-11000 GCA_963930735.1 Dioctria linearis | reverse complement strand
TGTCGCAAATTTTAATTACGCCAGGGATTGCCTTTTCTATAGTAAATTATTCAAAAAATAATTTTTTACTCTCGCAAATTTTAATTACGCCAGGGATTGCCTTTTCTATAGTAAATTATTCAAAAAATAATTTTTTACTGTCGCAAATTTTAATTACGCCAGGGATTGCCTTTTCTATAGTAAATTATTCAAAAAATAATTTTTTACTGTCGCAAATTTTAGTTACGCCAGGGATTGCCTTTTCTATATTAAATTATTCAAAAATTCATTTTTTACTGCCTCAAATTTTAACTACGCCAGGGATTGCCTTTTCTATAGTAAATTTTGCAAAAAATAATTGTTTAGTGTCGCAAATTTTAATTACGCCAGGGATTGCCTTTTCTATAGTAAATTATTCAAAAAATAATTTTTTTTTGTCGCAAATTTTAATTACGCCAGGGATTGCCTTTTCTATAGTAAATTATTCAAAAAAGAATTTTTTACTGTTGCAAATTTTAATTACGCCAGGGATTGCCTTTTCTATAGTAAATTATTCAAAAAATAATTTTTTACTGTCTCAAATTTTAATTACGCCAGGGATTGCCTTTTCTATAGTAAATTTTGCAAAAAATAATTGTTTAGTGTCGCAAATTTTAATTACGACAGGGATTGCCTTTTCTATAGTAAATTATTCAAAAAATAATTTTTTACTGTCTCAAATTTTAATTACGCCAGGGATTGCCTTTTCTATAGTAAATTTTGCAAAAAATAATTTTTTACTGTCGCAAATTTTAATTACGCCAGGGATTGCCTTTTCTATAGTAAATTATTCAAAAAATAATTTTTTACTGTCGCAAATTATAATTACGCCAGGGATTGCCTTTTCTATAGTAAATTATTCAAAAAAGAATTTTTTACTGTCGCAAATTTTAATTACGCCAGGGATTGCCTTTTCTATAGTAAATTATTCAAAAAATAATTTTTTACTGTCGCAAATTTTAATTACGCCAGGGATTGCCTTTTCTATAGTAAATTATTCAAAAAATAATTTTTTACTATCGCAAATTTTAATTAAGCCAGGGATTGCCTTTTCTATAGTAAATTATTCAAAAAATAATTTTTTACTGTCGCAAATTATAATTACGCCAGGGATTGCCTTTTCTATAGTAAATTATTCAAAAATTCATTTTTTACTGTCGCAAATTTTAATTACGCCAGGGATTGCCTTTTCTATAGTAAATGTTGCAAAAATTAATTTTTTACTGTTGCAAATTATAAATACGCCAGGGATTGCCTTTTGTATAGTAAATTATTCAAAAAATAATTTTTTACTGTCGCAAATTATAATTACGCCAGGGATTGCCTTTTCTATAGTAAATTATTCAAAAAAGAATTTTTTACTGTCGCAAATTTTAATTACGCCAGGGATTGCCTTTTCTATAGTAAATTATTCAAAAAATAATTTTTTACTGTCTCAAATTTTAATTACGCCAGGGATTGACTTTTCTATAGTAAATTTTGCAAAAAATAATTGTTTAGTGTCGCAAATTTTAATTACGCCAGGGATTGCCTTTTCTATAGGAAATTATTCAAAAAATAATTTTTTACTGTCTCAAATTTTAAATACGCCAGGGATTGCCTTTTCTATAGTAAATTATTCAAAAAATAATTTTTTACTGTCGCAAATTTTAATTACGCCAGGGATTGCCTTTTCTATAGTAAATTATTCAAAAAATAATTTTTTACTGTCGCAAATTATAATTACGCCAGGGATTGCCTTTTCTATAGTCAATTATTCAAAAATTCATTTTTTAATGTCGCAAATTTTAATTACGCCAGGGATTGCCTTTTCTATAGTAAATTATTCAAAAAATAATTTTTTACTGTCTCAAATTTTAATTACGCCAGGGATTGCCTTTTCTATAGTAAATTATACAAAAAATAATTTTATACCGTCGCAAATTATAATTACGCCAGGGATTGCCTTTTCTATAGTAAATTATTCAAAAAATAATTTTTTACTTAATTTTTTTCTATAGTAAATTATTCAAAAAATAATTGTTTAGTGTCGCAAATTATAATTACGCCAGGGATTGCCTTTTCTATAGTAAATTATTCAAAAAATAATTTTTTACTGTCTCAAATTTTAATTACGACATGGATTGCCTTTTCTATAGTAAATTATTCAAAAAATAATTTTTTACTGTTGCAAATTTTAAATACGCCAGGGATTGCCTTTTGTATAGTAAATTATTCAAAAAATAATTTTTTACTGTCGCAAATTATAATTACGCCAGGGATTGCCTTTTCTATAGTAAATTATTCAAAAAATAATTTTTTACTGTCTCAAATTTTAATTACGACATGGATTGCCTTTTCTATAGTAAATTATTCAAAAAATAATTTTTTACTGTTGCAAATTTTAAATACGCCAGGGATTGCCTTTTGTATAGTAAATTATTCAAAAAATAATTTTTTACTGTCGCAAATTATAATTACGCCAGGGATTGCCTTTTCTATAGTAAATTATTCAAAAAAGAATTTTTTACTGTCGCAAATTTTAATTACGCCAGGGATTGCCTTTTCTATAGTAAATTAGTCAAAAAATAATTTTTTACTGTCGCAAATTTTAATTACGCCAGGGATTGCCTTTTCTATAGTAAATTATTCAAAAAATAATTTTTTACTATCGCAAATTTTAATTAAGCCAGGGATTGCCTTTTCTATAGTAAATTATTCAAAAAATAATTTTTTACTGTCGCAAATTATAATTACGCCAGGGATTGCCTTCTCTATAGTAAATTATTCAAAAATTCATTTTTTACTGTCGCAAATTTTAATTACGCCAGGGATTGCCTTTTCTATAGTAAATTATTCAAAAAATAATTTTTTACTGTCTCAAATTTTAATTACGCCAGGGATTGACTTTTCTATAGTAAATTTTGCAAAAAATAATTGTTTAGTGTCGCAAATTTTAATTACGCCAGGGATTGCCTTTTCTATAGTAAATTATTCAAAAAATAATTTTTTACTGTCTCAAATTTTAAATACGCCAGGGATTGCCTTTTCTATAGTAAATTTTGCAAAAAATAATTTTTTACTGTCACAAATTTTAATTACGCCAGGGATTGCCTTTTCTATATTAAACTATTCAAAAATTCATTTTTTACTGTCTCAAATTTTAACTACGCCAGGGATTGCCTTTTCTATAGTAAATTTTGCAAAAAATAATTGTTTAGTGTCGCAAATTTTAATTACGCCAGGGATTGCCTTTTCTATAGTAAATTATTCAAAAAATAATTTTTTACTGTCGCAAATTTTAATTACGCCAGGGATTGCCTTTTCTATAGTAAATTATTCAAAAAATAATTTTTTACTCTCGCAAATTTTAATTACGCCAGGGATTGCCTTTTCTATAGTAAATTATTCAAAAAATAATTTTTTACTCTCGCAAATTTTAATTACGCCAGGGATTGCCTTTTCTATAGTAAATTATTCAAAAAATAATTTTTTACTGTCGCAAATTTTAGTTACGCCAGGGATTGCCTTTTCTATATTAAATTATTCAAAAATTCATTTTTTACTGCCTCAAATTTTAACTACGCCAGGGATTGCCTTTTCTATAGTAAATTTTGCAAAAAATAATTGTTTAGTGTCGCAAATTTTAATTACGCCAGGGATTCCCTTTTCTATAGTAAATTATTCAAAAAATAATTTTTTTTTGTCGCAAATTTTAATTACGCCAGGGATTGCCTTTTCTATAGTAAATTATTCAAAAAAGAATTTTTTACTGTTGCAAATTTTAATTACGCCAGGGATTGCCTTTTCTATAGTAAATTATTCAAAAAATAATTTTTTACTGTCTCAAATTTTAATTACGCCAGGGATTGCCTTTTCTATAGTAAATTTTGCAAAAAATAATTGTTTAGTGTCGCAAATTTTAATTACGACAGGGATTGCCTTTTCTATAGTAAATTATTCAAAAAATAATTTTTTACTGTCTCAAATTTTAATTACGCCAGGGATTGCCTTTTCTATAGTAAATTTTGCAAAAAATAATTTTTTACTGTCGCAAATTTTAATTACGCCAGGGATTGCCTTTTCTATAGTAAATTATTCAAAAAATAATTTTTTACTGTCGCAAATTATAATTACGCCAGGGATTGCCTTTTCTATAGTAAATTATTCAAAAAAGAATTTTTTACTGTCGCAAATTTTAATTACGCCAGGGATTGCCTTTTCTATAGTAAATTATTCAAAAAATAATTTTTTACTGTCGCAAATTTTAATTACGCCAGGGATTGCCTTTTCTATAGTAAATTATTCAAAAAATAATTTTTTACTATCGCAAATTTTAATTAAGCCAGGGATTGCCTTTTCTATAGTAAATTATTCAAAAAATAATTTTTTACTGTCGCAAATTATAATTACGCCAGGGATTGCCTTTTCTATAGTAAATTATTCAAAAATTCATTTTTTACTGTCGCAAATTTTAATTACGCCAGGGATTGCCTTTTCTATAGTAAATGTTGCAAAAAATAATTTTTTACTGTTGCAAATTATAAATACGCCAGGGATTGCCTTTTGTATAGTAAATTATTCAAAAAATAATTTTTTACTGTCGCAAATTATAATTACTCCAGGGATTGCCTTTTCTATAATAAATTATTCAAAAAAGAATTTTTTACTGTCGCAAATTTTAATTACGCCAGGGATTGCCTTTTCTATAGTAAATTATTCAAAAAATAATTTTTTACTGTCTCAAATTTTAATTACGCCAGGGATTGACTTTTCTATAGTAAATTTTGCAAAAAATAATTGTTTAGTGTCGCAAATTTTAATTACGCCAGGGATTGCCTTTTCTATAGGAAATTATTCAAAAAATAATTTTTTACTGTCTCAAATTTTAAATACGCCAGGGATTGCCTTTTCTATAGTAAATCTTGCAAAAAATAATTTTTTACTGTCGCAAATTTTAATTATGCCAGGGATTGCCTTTTCTATATTAAATTATTCAAAAATTCATTTTTTATTGTCTCAAATTTTAACTACGCCAGGGTTTGCCTTTTCTATAGTAAATTTTGCAAAAAATAATTGTTTAGTGTCGCAAATTTTAATTACGCCAGGGATTGCCTTTCCTATAGTAAATTATTCAAAAAATAATTTTTTACTGTCGCAAATTTTAATTACGCCAGGGATTGCCTTTTCTATAGTAAATTATTCAAAAAATAATTTTTTACTGTCGCAAATTTTAATTACGCCAGGGATTGCCTTTTCTATATTAAATTATTCAAAAATTCATTTTTACTGTCTCAAATTTTAACTACGCCAGGGATTGCCTTTTCTATAGTAAATTTTGCAAAAAATAATTGTTTAGTGCCGCAAATTTTAATTACGCCAGGGATTGCCTTTTCCATAGTAAATTATTCAAAAAATAATTTTTTACTGTCGCAAATTTTAATTACGCCAGGGATTGCCTTTTCTATAGTAAATTATTCAAAAAAGAATTTTTTACTGTCGCAAATTTTAATTACGCCAGGGATTGCCTTTTCTATAGTAAATTATTCAAAAAATAATTTTTTACTGTCTCAAATTTTAATTACGCCAGGGAATGCCTTTTCTATAGTAAATTTTGCAAAAAATAATTGTTTAGTGTCGCAAATTTTAATTACGACAGGGATTGCCTTTTCTATAGTAAATTATTCAAAAAATAATTTTTTACTGTCTCAAACTGTAATTACGCCAGGGATTGCCTTTTCTATAGTAAATTTTGCAAAAAATAATTTTTTACTGTCGCAAATTTTAATTACGCCAGGGATTGCCTTTTCTATATTAAATTATTCAAAAATTCATTTTTTACTGTCTCAAATTTTAACTACGCCAGGGATTGCCTTTTCTATAGTAAATTTTGCAAAAAATAATTGTTTAGTGTCGCAAATTTTAATTACGCCAGGGATTGCCTTTTCTATAGTAAATTATTCAAAAAATAATTTTTTACTGTCGCAACTTTTAATTACGCCAGGGATTGCCTTTTCTATAGTAAATTATTCAAAAAATAATTTTTTACTGTCGCAAATTTTAATTACGCCAGGGATTGCCTTTTCTATAGTAAATTATTCAAAAAATAATTTTTTACTGTCTCAAATTTTAATTACGCCAGGGGTTGCCTTTTCTATAGTAAATTTTGCAAAAAATAATTGTTTAGTGTCGCAAATTTTAATTACGCCAGGGATTGCCTTTTCTATATTAAATTATTCAAAAAATAATTTTTTACTGTCGCAAATTTTAATTACGCCAGGGATTGCCTTTTCTATAGTAAATTATTCAAAAAATAATTTTTTACTGTCGCAAATTTTAATTACGCCAGGGATTGGCTTTTCTATAGTAAATTATTCAAAAAATAATTTTTTACTGTCGCAAATTTTAATTACGCCAGGGATTGCCTTTTCTATAGTAAATTATTCAAAAAATAATTTTTTACTGTCTCAAATTTTAATTACGCCAGGGATTGCCTTTTCTATAGTAAATTTTGCAAAAAATAATTTTTTACTGTTGCAAATTTTAAATACGCCAGGGATTGCCTTTTCTATAGTAAATTTTGCAAAAAATAATTGTTTACTGTCGCAAATTTTAATTACACCAGGTATTGCCTTTTCTATAGTAAATTATTCAAAAAATAATTTTTTACTGTCGCAAATTTTAATTACGCCAGCGATTGCCTTTTCTATAGTAAATTATTCAAAAAATAATTTTTTAGTGTCGCAAATTTTAATTACGGCAGGGATTGCCTTTTCTATAGTAAATTATTCAAAAATTCATTTTTTACTGTCGCAAATTTTAAATACGCCAGGTATTGCCTTTTCTATAGTAAACTTTGAAAAAAAAATTTTTTTACTGTTGCAAAATTTAAATACGCCAGGGATTGCCTTTTCTATAGTAAATTTTGCAAAAAATAATTGTTTAGTGTCGCAAATTTTAATTAAGCCAGGGATTGCCTTTTCTATAGTAAATTATTCAAAAAATAATTTTTTACTGTCGCAACTTATAATTACGCCAGGATTGCCTTTTCTATAGTAAATTATTCAAAAAATAATTTTTTACTGTTGCAAATTTTAATTACGCCAGGGATTGCCTTTTCTATAGTAAATTTTGCAAAAAATAATTGTTTACTGTCTCAAATTATAATTACGCCAGGGATTGCCTTTTCTATAGTAAATTGTTCAAAAAATAATTTTATACTGTCGCAAATTTTAATTACGCCAGGGATTGCCTTTTCTATAGTAAATTATTCAAAAATTCATTTTTTCTGTCACAAATTTTAATTACGCCAGGGATTGCCTTTTCTATAGTAAATTATTCAAAAATTCTTTTTTTACTGTCGCAAATTTTAATTACGCCAGGGATTGCCTTTTCTATAGTAAATTATTCAAAAAATAATTTTTTAGTGTCGCAAATTTTAATTACGCCAGGGATTGCCTTTTCTATAGTAAATTATTCAAAAAATAATTTTTTAGTGTCGCAAATTTTAATTACGCCAGGGATTGCCTTTTCTATAGTAAATTATTCAAAAAATAATTTTTTACTGTCGCAAATTATAATTACGCCAGGGATTGCCTTTTCTATAGTAAATTTTGCAAAAAATAATTGTTTAGTGTCGCAAATTTTAATTACGCCAGGGATTGCCTTTTCTATAGTAAATTATTCAAAAAATAATTTTTTACTGTCGCAAATTATAATTACGCCAGGGATTGCCTTTTCTATAGTAAATTATTCAAAAAATAATTTTTTACTGTTGCAAATTTTAATTACGCCAGGGATTGCCTTTTCTATAGTAAATTTTGCAAAAAATAATTATTTACTGTCTCAAATTATAATTACGCCAGATATTGCCTTTTCTATAGTAAATTATTCAAAAAATAATTTTATACTGTCGCAAATTTTAATTACGCCAGGGATTGCCTTTTCTATAGTAAATTATTCAAAAATTCATTTTTTCTGTCACAAATTTTAATTACGCCAGGGATTGCCTTTTCTATAGTAAATTATTCAAAAATTCATTTTTTACTGTCGCAATTTATAATTACGCCAGGTATTGCCTTTTCTATAGTAAATTATTCAAAAATTCATTTTTTACTGTCGCAAATTATAATTACGCCAGGGATTGCCTTTTCAATAGTAAATTATTCAAAAATTAATTTTTTACTGTCTCAAATTTTAAATACGCCAGGGATTGCCTTTTCTATAGTAAATTATTCAAAAACTAATTTTTTACTGTCGCAAATTTTAATTACGCCAGGGATTGCCTTTTCTATAGTAAATTTTGCAAAAAAATAATTGTTTAGTGTCGCAAATTTTAATTACGCCAGGGATTGCCTTTTCTATAGTAAATTATTCAAAAATTCATTTTTTACTGTCGCAAATTTTAATTACGCCAGGGATTGCCTTTTCTATAGTAAATTATTCAAGAATTCATTTTTTACTGTCGCAAATTTTAAGTACCCCAGGGATTGCATTTTCTATAGTAAATTATACAAAAAAATAATTTTTTACTGTCGCAAATTTTAATTACGCCAGGGATTGCCTTTTCTATAGTAAATTATTCAAAAAATAATTTTTTACTGTCGCAAATTTTAATTACGCCAGGGATTGCCTTTTCTATAGTAAATTATTCAAAAATTCATTTTTTACTGTCTCAAATTTTAATTACGCCCGTGATTGCCTTTTCTATAGTAAATTATTCAAAAATTCATTTTTTACTGTCGCAAATTTTAATTACGCCAGGGATTGCCTTTTCTATAGTAAATTATTCAAAAATTCATTTTTTACTGTTGCAAATTTTAAATACGCCAGGGATTGCCTTTTGTATAGTAAATTATTCAAAAAATAATTTTATACTGTCGCAAATTTTAAATACGCCAGGGATTGCCTTTTCTATAGTAAATTTTGCCAAAAATAATTTTTTACTGTCGCAAATTTTAATTACGACAGGGATTGCCTTTTCTCTAGTAAATTATTCAAAAAATAATTTTTTACTGTCGCAAATTTTAATTACGCCAGGGATTGCCTTTCTATAGTAAATTATTCAAAAAATAATTTTTTCTGTCACAAATTTTAATTACGCCAGGGATTACCTTTTCTATAGTAAATTATTCAAAAATTCATTTTTTACTGTCTCAAATTTTAATTACGCCAGGGATTGCCTTTTCTATAGTAAATTATTCAAAAATTCATTTTTTACTGTCGCAAATTTTAATTACGCCAGGGATTGCCTTTTCTATAGTAAATTATTCAAAAATTAATTTTATACTGTCGCAAATTTTAAATACGCCAGGGATTGCCTTTTCTATAGTAAATTTTGGCAAAAATAATTTTTTACTGTCGCAAATTTTAATTTCGCCAGGGATTGCCTTTTCTATAGTAAATTATTCAAAAATTAATTTTTTTCTGTCGCAAATTTTAATTACGCCAGGGATTGCCTTTTCTATAGTAAATTATTCAAAAAATAATTTTTTACTGTCTCAAATTTTAATTATGCCAGGGATTGCCTTTTCTATAGTAAATTATTCAAAAATTCATTTTTTACTGTCGCAAATTTTAATTACGCCAGGGATTGCCTTTTCTATAGTAAATTATTCAAAAATTCATTTTTTACTGTTGCAAATTTTAAATACGCCAGAGATTGCCTTTTGTATAGTAAATTATTCAAAAAATAATTTTTTTCTGTCGCAAATTTTAATTACGCCAGGGATTGCCTTTTCTATAGTAAATTTTGCCAAAAATAATTTTTTACTGTCGCAAATTTTAATTACGCCAGGGATTGCCTTTTCTATAGTAAATTATTCAAAAAATAATTTTATACTGTCGCAAATTTTAAATACGCCAGGGATTGCCTTTTCTATAGTAAATTATTCAAAAATTCATTTTTTACTGTTGCAAATTTTAAATAAGCCAGGGATTGCCTTTTGTATAGTAAATTATTCAAAAAATAATTTTTTTCTGTCGCAAATTTTAATTACGCCAGGGATTGCCTTTTCTATAGTAAATTTTGGCAAAAAAAATTTTTTACTGTCGCAAATTTTAATTACGCCAGGGATTGCCTTTTCTATAGTAAATTATTCAAAAAATAATTTTATACTGTCGCAAATTTTAAATACGCCAGGGATTGCCTTTTCTATAGTAAATTTTGCAAAAAATAATTTTTTACTGTCGCAAATTTTAATTACGCCAGGGGTTGCCTTTTCTATAGTACATTATTCAAAAAATAATTTTTTAGTGTCGCAAATTTTAATTACGCCAGGGATTGCCTTTTCTATAGTAAATTTTGCAAAAAATAATTTTTTACTGTCGCAAGTTTTAATTACGCCAGGGATTGCCTTTTCTATAGTAAATTTTGCAAAAATTAATTTTTTACTGTAGCAAATTTTAATTACGCCAGGGATTGCCTTTTCTATAGTAAATTTTGCAAAAAATAATTTTTTACTGTTGCAAATTTTAAATACGCCAGGGATTGCCTTTTCTATAGTAAATTATTCAAAAAAAAATTTTTTACTGTCGCAAATTTTAATTACGCCAGGGATTGCCTTTTCTATAGTAAATTATTCAAAAAATAATTTTATACTGTCGCAAATTTTAATTACGCCAGGGATTGCCTTTTCTATAGTAAATTATGCAAAAAATAATTTTATACTGTTGCAAATTTTAAATACGCCAGGAATTGCCTTTTCTGTAGTAAATTATTCAAAAAATAATGTTTTACTGTCTCAAATTTTAATTACGCCAGGGATTGCCTTTTCTATAGTGAATTATTCAAAAAATAATTTTTTTCTGTCGCAAATTTTAATTACGCCAGGGATTGCATTTTCTATAGTAAATTATTCAAAAACTAATTGTTTAGTCTCGCAAATTTTAATTACGCCAGGGATTGCCTTTTCTATAGTAAATTATTCAAAAATTAATTTTATACTGTCGCAAATTTTAAATACGCCAGGGATTGCCTTTTCTATAGTAAATTTTGCCAAAAA
>CAWVNZ010002224.1:0-128000 GCA_963930735.1 Dioctria linearis | reverse complement strand
AAAGGCAATCCCTGGGATATTTAAAATTTGCGACAGTAGAAAATTATTTTTTGAATAATTTACTATAGAAAAGGCAATCCCTGGGATATTTAAAATTTGCGACAGTAGAAAATTATTTTTTGAATAATTTACTATAGAAAAGGCAATCCCTGGCGCACATAAAATTTGCGACAGTATAAAATTAGTTTTTGAATAATTTACTGTAGAAAAGGCAATCCCTGGCGCACATAAAATTTGTGACAGTATAAAATTATTTTTTGAATAATTTACTATAGAAAAGGCAATCCCTGGCGCAATTAAAATTTGCGACAGTATAAAATTAGTTTTTGAATAATTTACTATAGAAAAGGCAATCCCTGGGATATTTAAAATTTGCGACAGTAGAAAATTATTTTTTGAATAATTTACTATAGAAAAGGCAATCCCTGGGATATTTAAAATTTGCGACAGTAGAAAATTATTTTTTGAATAATTTACTGTAGAAAAGGCAATCCCTGGCGCAATTAAAATTTGCGACAGTATAAAATTAGTTTTTGAATAATTTACTGTAGAAAAGGCAATCCCTGGCGCACATAAAATTTGTGACAGTATAAAATTATTTTTTGAATAATTTACTATAGAAAAGGCAATCCCTGGCGCAATTAAAATTTGCGACAGTATAAAATTATTTTTTGAATAATTTACTATAGAAAAGGCAATCCCTGGGATATTTAAAATTTGCGACAGTATAAAATTATTTTTTGAATAATTTACTGTAGAAAAGGCAATCCCTGGCGCACATAAAATTTGCGACAGTATAAAATTAGTTTTTGAATAATTTACTATAGAAAAGGCAATCCCTGGCGCAATTAAAATTTGCGACAGTATAAAATTAGTTTTTGAATAATTTACTATAGAAAAGGCAATCCCTGGCGCAATTAAAATTTGCGACAGTATAAAATTATTTTTTGAATAATTTACTTATTTTTTGAATAATTTACTATAGAAAAGGCAATCCCTGGGATATTTAAAATTTGCGACAGTATAAAATTATTTTTTGAATAATTTACTATAGAAAAGGCAATCCCTGGCGCACATAAAATTTGCGACAGTATAAAATTAGTTTTTGAATAATTTACTGTAGAAAAGGCAATCCCTGGGATATTTAAAATTTGCGACAGTATAAAATTATTTTTTGAATAATTTACTGTAGAAAAGGCAATCCCTGGGATATTTAAAATTTGCGACAGTATAAAATTATTTTTTGAATAATTTACTATAGAAAAGGCAATCCCTGGGATATTTAAAATTTGTGACAGTATAAAATTATTTTATGTGCGCCAGGGATTGCCTTTTCTATAGTAAATTATTCAAAAAATAATTTTCAACTGTCACAAATTTTAATTGCGCCAGGGATTGCCTTTTCTACAGTAAATTATTCAAAAAATAATTTTCAACTGTCACAAATTTTATGTGCGCCAGGGATTGCCTTTTCTATAGTAAATTATTCAAAAAATAATTTTATACTGTCGCAAATTTTATGTGCGCCAGGGATTGCCTTTTCTATAGTAAATTATTCAAAAAATAATTTTATACTGTCGCAAATTTTAATTACGCCAGGGATTGCCTTTTATATAGTAAATTATTCAAAAAATAATTTTATACTGTCGCAAATTTTATGTGCGCCAGGGATTGCCTTTTCTATAGTAAATTATTCAAAAAATAATTTTATACTGTCGCAAATTTTATGTGCGCCAGGGATTGACTTTTCTATAGTAAATTATTCAAAAAATAATTTTCAACTGTCACAAATTTTAATTGCGCCAGGGATTGCCTTTTCTATAGTAAATTATTCAAAAAATAATTTTATACTGTCGCAAATTTTATGTGCGCCAGGGATTGCCTTTTCTATAGTAAATTATTCAAAAAATAATTTTATACTGTCGCAAATTTTATGTGCGCCAGGGATTGCCTTTTCTATAGTAAATTATTCAAAAAATAATTTTCAACTGTCACAAATTTTAATTGCGCCAGGGATTGCCTTTTCTACAGTAAATTATTCAAAAAATAATTTTCAACTGTCACAAATTTTATGTGCGCCAGGGATTGCCTTTTCTATAGTAAATTATTCAAAAAATAATTTTATACTGTCGCAAATTTTATGTGCGCCAGGGATTGCCTTTTCTATAGTAAATTATTCAAAAAATAATTTTCAACTGTCACAAATTTTAATTGCGCCAGGGATTGACTTTTCTATAGTAAATTATTCAAAAAATAATTTTCAACTGTCACAAATTTTAATTGCGCCAGGGATTGCCTTTTCTATAGTAAATTATTCAAAAAATAATTTTCTACTGTCGCAAATTTTATGTGCGCCAGGGATTGCCTTTTCTATAGTAAATTATTCAAAAACTAATTTTATACTGTCGCAAATTTTAATTACGCCAGGGATTGCCTTTTATATAGTAAATTATTCAAAAAATAATTTTATACTGTCGCAAATTTTAAATATCCCAGGGATTGCCTTTTCTATAGTAAATTTTTCAAAAAATAATTTTATACTGTCGCAAATTTTATGTGCGCCAGGGATTGCCTTTTATATAGTAAATTATTCAAAAAATAATTTTATACTGTCGCAAATTTTAATTGCGCCAGGGATTGACTTTTCTATAGTAAATTTTTCAAAAAATAATTTTCAACTGTCACAAATTTTATGTGCGCCAGGGATTGCCTTTTCTATAGTAAATTATTCAAAAAATAATTTTCAACTGTCACAAATTTTAATTGCGCCAGGGATTGCCTTTTCTACAGTAAATTATTCAAAAAATAATTTTCAACTGTCACAAATTTTATGTGCGCCAGGGATTGCCTTTTCTATAGTAAATTATTCAAAAAATAATTTTATACTGTCGCAAATTTTATGTGCGCCAGGGATTGCCTTTTCTATAGTAAATTATTCAAAAAATAATTTTATACTGTCGCAAATTTTAATTACGCCAGGGATTGCCTTTTAAATAGTAAATTATTCAAAAAATAATTTTATACTGTCGCAAATTTTATGTGCGCCAGGGATTGCCTTTTCTATAGTAAATTATTCAAAAAATAATTTTATACTGTCGCAAATTTTATGTGCGCCAGGGATTGCCTTTTCTATAGTAAATTATTCAAAAAATAATTTTATACTGTCGCAAATTTTAAATATCCCAGGGATTGCCTTTTCTATAGTAAATTATTCAAAAAATAATTTTATACTGTCGCAAATTTTAAATATCCCAGGGATTGCCTTTTCTATAGTAAATTTTTCAAAAACTAATTTTATACTGTCGCAAATTTTATGTGCGCCAGGGATTGACTTTTCTATAGTAAATTATTCAAAAAATAATTTTATACTGTCGCAAATTTTAAATATCCCAGGGATTGCCTTTTCTATAGTAAATTTTTCAAAAACTAATTTTATACTGTCGCAAATTTTATGTGCGCCAGGGATTGACTTTTCTATAGTAAATTATTCAAAAAATAATTTTATACTGTCGCAAATTTTATGTGCGCCAGGGATTGCCTTTTCTATAGTAAATTATTCAAAAACTAATTTTATACTGTCACAAATTTTAAATATCCCAGGGATTGCCTTTTCTATAGTAAATTATTCAAAAAATAATTTTATATTGTCGCAAATTTTAATTACGCCAGGGATTGCCTTTTCTATAGTAAATTATTCAAAAAATAATTTTCAACTGTCACAAATTTTAATTGCGCCAGGGATTGCCTTTTCTACAGTAAATTATTCAAAAACTAATTTTATACTGTCACAAATTTTATGTGCGCCAGGGATTGCCTTTTCTATAGTAAATTATTCAAAAAATAATTTTCTACTGTCGCAAATTTTAATAGCGCCAGGGATTGCCTTTTCTACAGTAAATTATTCAAAAACTAATTTTATACTGTCACAAATTTTATGTGCGCCACGGATTACCTTTTCTATACTAAATTATTCAAAAAATAATTTTCTACTGTCGCAAATTTTAATTGCGCCAGGGATTGACTTTTCTATAGTAAATTATTCAAAAAATAATTTTCTACTGTCGCAAATTTTAATTGCGCCAGGGATTGACTTTTCTATAGTAAATTATTCAAAAAATAATTTTATACTGTCACAAATTTTAATTGCGCCAGGGATTGACTTTTCTATAGTAAATTATTCAAAAAATAATTTTATACTGTCGCAAATTTTAATTGCGCCAGGGATTGACTTTTCTATAGTAAATTATTCAAAAAATAATTTTCTACTGTCGCAAATTTTAATTGCGCCAGGGATTGACTTTTCTACAGTAAATTATTCAAAAACTAATTTTATACTGTCACAAATTTTATGTGCGCCAGGGATTGCCTTTTCTATAGTAAATTATTCAAAAAATAATTTTCTACTGTCGCAAATTTTAATTGCGCCAGGGATTGACTTTTCTATAGTAAATTATTCAAAAAATAATTTTCTACTGTCGCAAATTTTAATTGCGCCAGGGATTGACTTTTCTATAGTAAATTATTCAAAAAATAATTTTATACTGTCGCAAATTTTAATTGCGCCAGGGATTGCCTTTTCTATAGTAAATTATTCAAAAAATAATTTTTTACTGTCGCAAATTTTAAATATCCCAGGGATTGCCTTTTCTATAGTAAATTATTCAAAAATTAATTTTATACTGTCGCAAATTTTATGTGCGCCAGGGATTGCCTTTTCTATAGTAAATTATTCAAAAAATAATTTTCAACTGTCACAAATTTTAATTGCGCCAGGGATTGCCTTTTCTATAGTAAATTATTCAAAAAATAATTTTATACTGTCGCAAATTTTAATTGCGCCAGGGATTGCCTTTTCTATAGTAAATTATTCAAAAAATAATTTTATACTGTCGCAAATTTTAAATATCCCAGGGATTGCCTTTTCTATAGTAAATTATTCAAAAAATAATTTTATACTGTCGCAAATTTTATGTGCGCCAGGGATTGCCTTTTCTATAGTAAATTATTCAAAAAATAATTTTCTACTGTCGCAAATTTTAATTGCGCCAGGGATTGCCTTTTCTACAGTAAATTATTCAAAAAATAATTTTATACTGTCGCAAATTTTATGTGCGCCAGGGATTGCCTTTTCTATAGTAAATTATTCAAAAAATAATTTTATACTGTCGCAAATTTTATGTGCGCCAGGGATTGACTTTTCTATAGTAAATTATTCAAAAAATTATTTTATACTGTCGCAAATTTTATGTGCGCCAGGGATTGCCTTTTCTATAGTAAATTTTTCAAAAACTAATTTTATACTGTCGCAAATTTTATGTGCGCCAGGGATTGCCTTTTCTATAGTAAATTATTCAAAAAATAATTTTATACTGTCGCAAATTTTAATTGCGCCAGGGATTGCCTTTTCTACAGTAAATTATTCAAAAACTAATTTTATACTGTCGCAAATTTTATGTGCGCCAGGGATTGCCTTTTCTATAGTAAATTATTCAAAAAATAATTTTCAACTCTCACAAATTTTAATTGCGCCAGGGATTGCCTTTTCTACAGTAAATTATTCAAAAAATAATTTTCAACTGTCACAAATTTTATGTGCGCCAGGGATTGACTTTTCTATAGTAAATTATTCAAAAAATAATTTTATACTGTCGCAAATTTTATGTGCGCCAGGGATTGCCTTTTCTATAGTAAATTATTCAAAAAATAATTTTCAACTGTCGCAAATTTTATGTGCGCCAGGGATTGCCTTTTCTACAGTAAATTATTCAAAAACTAATTTTTTACTGTCGCAAATTTTAATTGCGCCAGGGATTGCCTTTTCTATAGTAAATTTTTCAAAAACTAATTTTATACTGTCGCAAATTTTATGTGCGCCAGGGATTGCCTTTTCTACAGTAAATTATTCAAAAAATAATTTTCAACTGTCACAAATTTTAATTGCGCCAGGGATTGCCTTTTCTACAGTAAATTATTCAAAAAATAATTTTCTACTGTCGCAAATTTTAATTGCGCCAGGGATTGCCTTTTCTATAGTAAATTATTCAAAAAATAATTTTCAACTGTCGCAAATTTTATGTGCGCCAGGGATTGCCTTTTCTACAGTAAATTATTCAAAAAATAATTTTATACTGTCGCAAATTTTAATTGCGCCAGGGATTGACTTTTCTACAGTAAATTATTCAAAAAATAATTTTCAACTGTCACAAATTTTAATTGCGCCAGGGATTGCCTTTTCTACAGTAAATTATTCAAAAAATAATTTTATACTGTCACAAATTTTAATTGCGCCAGGGATTGACTTTTCTATAGTAAATTATTCAAAAAATAATTTTATACTGTCGCAAATTTTATGTGCGCCAGGGATTGCCTTTTATATAGTAAATATTTCAAAAAATAATTTTATACTGTCGCAAATTTTAATTACGCCAGGGATTGCCTTTTATATAGTAAATTATTCAAAAAATAATTTTCTACTTTCGCAAATTTTATGTGCGCCAGGGATTGACTTTTCTATAGTAAATTTTTCAAAAACTAATTTTATACTGTCGCAAATTTTATGTGCGCCAGGGATTGCCTTTTATATAGTAAATTATTCAAAAAATAATTTTATACTGTCGCAAATTTTAAATATCCCAGGGATTGCCTTTTCTACAGTAAATTATTCAAAAAATAATTTTATACTGTCGCAAATTTTAATTGCGCCAGGGATTGACTTTTCTATAGTAAATTATTCAAAAAATAATTTTCTACTGTCGCAAATTTTAATTGCGCCAGGGATTGACTTTTCTATAGTAAATTATTCAAAAAATAATTTTCAACTGTCACAAATTTTATGTGCGCCAGGGATTGCCTTTTCTACAGTAAATTATTCAAAAACTAATTTTATACTGTCACAAATTTTATGTGCGCCAGGGATTGCCTTTTCTATAGTAAATTTTTCAAAAAATAATTTTATACTGTCGCAAATTTTATGTGCGCCAGGGATTGCCTTTTATATAGTAAATTATTCAAAAAATAATTTTATACTGTCGCAAATTTTAATTGCGCCAGGGATTGACTTTTCTATAGTAAATTATTCAAAAAATAATTTTCTACTGTCGCAAATTTTAAATATCCCAGGGATTGCCTTTTCTACAGTAAATTATTCAAAAAATAATTTTTTAATGTCGCAAATTTTATGTGCGCCAGGGATTGCCTTTTCTATAGTAAATTATTCAAAAAATAATTTTTTACTGTCGCAAATTTTATGTGCGCCAGGGATTGACTTTTCTATAGTAAATTATTCAAAAAATAATTTTATACTGTCGCAAATTTTATGTGCGCCAGGGATTGCCTTTTCTATAGTAAATTATTCAAAAAATAATTTTTTACTGTCGCAAATTTTATGTGCGCCAGGGATTGCCTTTTCTATAGTAAATTATTCAAAAAATAATTTTCAACTGTCACAAATTTTATGTGCGCCAGGGATTGCCTTTTCTATAGTAAATTATTCAAAAACTAATTTTATACTGTCGCAAATTTTAATTGCGCCAGGGATTGCCTTTTCTATAGTAAATTATTCAAAAAATAATTTTCAACTGTCACAAATTTTATGTGCGCCAGGGATTGCCTTTTCTATAGTAAATTATTCAAAAAATAATTTTCAACTGTCACAAATTTTATGTGCGCCAGGGATTGCCTTTTCTATAGTAAATTATTCAAAAAATAATTTTATACTGTCGCAAATTTTATGTGCGCCAGGGATTGCCTTTTCTATAGTAAATTATTCAAAAACTAATTTTATACTGTCGCAAATTTTAATTGCGCCAGGGATTGACTTTTCTATTGTAAATTATTCAAAAAATAATTTTCTACTGTCGCAAATTTTAATTGCGCCAGGGATTGCCTTTTCTATAGTAAATTATTCAAAAAATAATTTTATACTGTCGCAAATTTTATGTGCGCCAGGGATTGCCTTTTCTATAGTAAATTATTCAAAAACTAATTTTATACTGTCGCAAATTTTAATTGCGCCAGGGATTGACTTTTCTATAGTAAATTATTCAAAAAATAATTTTCTACTGTCGCAAATTTTAATTGCGCCAGGGATTGCCTTTTCTATAGTAAATTATTCAAAAAATAATTTTCTACTGTCGCAAATTTTAAATATCCCAGGGATTGCCTTTTCTATAGTAAATTATTCAAAAAATAATTTTCTACTGTCGCAAATTTTAATTGCGCCAGGGATTGCCTTTTATATAGTAAATTATTCAAAAAATAATTTTATACTGTCGCAAATTTTAAATATCCCAGGGATTGCCTTTTCTACAGTAAATTATTCAAAAAATAATTTTATACTGTTGCAAATTTTAATTGCGCCAGGGATTGCCTTTTATATAGTAAATTATTCAAAAAATAATTTTCTACTGTCACAAATTTTAATTGCGCCAGGGATTGCCTTTTCTATAGTAAATTATTCAAAAAATAATTTTCTACTGTCGCAAATTTTAAATATCCCAGGGATTGCCTTTTCTACAGTAAATTATTCAAAAAATAATTTTTTACTGTCGCAAATTTTATGTGCGCCAGGGATTGCCTTTTCTATAGTAAATTATTCAAAAAATAATTTTATACTGTCGCAAATTTTATGTGCGCCAGGGATTGCCTTTTCTATAGTAAATTATTCAAAAACTAATTTTCAACTGTCACAAATTTTAAATATCCCAGGGATTGCCTTTTCTATAGTAAATTATTCAAAAAATAATTTTCTACTGTCACAAATTTTAATTGCGCCAGGGATTGCCTTTTATATAGTAAATTTTTCAAAAACTAATTTTATACTGTCGCAAATTTTATGTGCGCCAGGGATTGCCTTTTCTATAGTAAATTATTCAAAAAATAATTTTCAACTGTCACAAATTTTATGTGCGCCAGGGATTGCCTTTTCTATAGTAAATTATTCAAAAAATAATTTTATACTGTCGCAAATTTTATGTGCGCCAGGGATTGCCTTTTCTATAGTAAATTATTCAAAAAATAATTTTCTACTGTCGCAAATTTTAATTACGCCAGGGATTGCCTTTTCTATAGTAAATTATTCAAAAAATAATTTTATACTGTCGCAAATTTTATGTGCGCCAGGGATTGCCTTTTCTATAGTAAATTATTCAAAAAATAATTTTCTACTGTCGCAAATTTTAAATATCCCAGGGATTGCCTTTTCTACAGTAAATTATTCAAAAAATAATTTTATACTGTCACAAATTTTAATTGCGCCAGGGATTGCCTTTTCTATAGTAAATTATTCAAAAAATAATTTTCTACTGTCGCAAATTTTAATTACGCCAGGGATTGCCTTTTCTATAGTAAATTATTCAAAAAATAATTTTATACTGTCGCAAATTTTATGTGCGCCAGGGATTGCCTTTTCTATAGTAAATTATTCAAAAAATAATTTTCTACTGTCGCAAATTTTAATTACGCCAGGGATTGCCTTTTCTATAGTAAATTATTCAAAAAATAATTTTATACTGTCGCAAATTTTATGTGCGCCAGGGATTGCCTTTTCTATAGTAAATTTTTCAAAAACTAATTTTCTACTGTCACAAATTTTAATTGCGCCAGGGATTGCCTTTTCTATAGTAAATTATTCAAAAAATAATTTTCTACTGTCGCAAATTTTAAATATCCCAGGGATTGCCTTTTCTACAGTAAATTATTCAAAAAATAATTTTTTACTGTCGCAAATTTTATGTGCGCCAGGGATTGCCTTTTCTATAGTAAATTATTCAAAAAATAATTTTATACTGTCGCAAATTTTATGTGCGCCAGGGATTGCCTTTTCTATAGTAAATTATTCAAAAACTAATTTTCAACTGTCACAAATTTTAAATATCCCAGGGATTGCCTTTTCTACAGTAAATTATTCAAAAAATAATTTTCTACTGTCGCAAATTTTAATTGCGCCAGGGATTGCCTTTTCTATAGTAAATTATTCAAAAAATTATTTTTTACTGTCACAAATTTTAATTGCGCCAGGGATTGCCTTTTCTATAGTAAATTATTCAAAAAAAAATTTTCTACTGTCGCAAATTTTAAATATCCCAGGGATTGCCTTTTCTACAGTAAATTATTCAAAAAATAATTTTTTACTGTCGCAAATTTTAAATATCCCAGGGATTGCCTTTTCTACAGTAAATTATTCAAAAAATAATTTTTTACTGTCGCAAATTTTATGTGCGCCAGGGATTGCCTTTTCTATAGTAAATTATTCAAAAAATAATTTTATACTGTCGCAAATTTTATGTGCGCCAGGGATTGCCTTTTCTATAGTAAATTATTCAAAAACTAATTTTCAACTGTCACAAATTTTAAATATCCCAGGGATTGCCTTTTCTACAGTAAATTATTCAAAAACTAATTTTCTACTGTCGCAAATTTTAATTGCGCCAGGGATTGCCTTTTCTACAGTAAATTATTCAAAAAATAATTTTCTACTGTCGCAAATTTTAATTGCGCCAGGGATTGCCTTTTATATAGTAAATTTTTCAAAAACTAATTTTCTACTGTCGCAAATTTTATGTGCGCCAGGGATTGCCTTTTCTATAGTAAATTATTCAAAAACTAATTTTATACTGTCGCAAATTTTAATTGCGCCAGGGATTGCCTTTTCTACAGTAAATTATTCAAAAAATAATTTTCAACTGTCACAAATTTTATGTGCGCCAGGGATTGACTTTTCTATAGTAAATTATTCAAAAAATAATTTTATACTGTCGCAAATTTTAAATATCCCAGGGATTGCCTTTTCTACAGTAAATTATTCAAAAAATAATTTTTTACTGTCACAAATTTTAATTGCGCCAGGGATTGCCTTTTCTATAGTAAATTATTCAAAAAATAATTTTCTACTGTCGCAAATTTTAAATATCCCAGGGATTGCCTTTTCTACAGTAAATTATTCAAAAAATAATTTTCAACTGTCGCAAATTTTATGTGCGCCAGGGATTGCCTTTTCTATAGTAAATTATTCAAAAAATAATTTTCAACTGTCACAAATTTTATGTGCGCCAGGGATTGCCTTTTCTATAGTAAATTATTCAAAAACTAATTTTATACTGTCGCAAATTTTAATTGCGCCAGGGATTGCCTTTTCTATAGTAAATTATTCAAAAAATAATTTTCAACTGTCACAAATTTTATGTGCGCCAGGGATTGCCTTTTCTATAGTAAATTATTCAAAAAATAATTTTTTACTGTCGCAAATTTTAATTGCGCCAGGGATTGCCTTTTCTATAGTAAATTATTCAAAAAATAATTTTATACTGTCGCAAATTTTATGTGCGCCAGGGATTGCCTTTTCTATAGTAAATTATTCAAAAAATAATTTTCTACTGTCGCAAATTTTAAATATCCCAGGGATTGCCTTTTCTATAGTAAATTATTCAAAAAATAATTTTTTACTGTCGCAAATTTTAATTGCGCCAGGGATTGCCTTTTCTATAGTAAATTATTCAAAAAATAATTTTTTACTGTCGCAAATTTTATGTGCGCCAGGGATTGACTTTTCTATAGTAAATTATTCAAAAAATAATTTTCTACTGTCGCAAATTTTAATTGCGCCAGGGATTGCCTTTTCTATAGTAAATTATTCAAAAAATAATTTTCTACTGTCGCAAATTTTAATTACGCCAGGGATTGCCTTTTCTATAGTAAATTATTCAAAAAATAATTTTCTACTGTCGCAAATTTTAATTACGCCAGGGATTGCCTTTTCTATAGTAAATTTTTCAAAAAATAATTTTTTACTGTCGCAAATTTTAATTGCGCCAGGGATTGCCTTTTCTATAGTAAATTATTCAAAAACTAATTTTATACTGTCGCAAATTTTATGTGCGCCAGGGATTGCCTTTTCTATAGTAAATTATTCAAAAAATAATTTTATACTGTCACAAATTTTATGTGCGCCAGGGATTGCCTTTTATATAGTAAATTTTTCAAAAAATAATTTTTTACTGTCGCAAATTTTAATTGCGCCAGGGATTGCCTTTTCTATAGTAAATTATTCAAAAAATAATTTTATACTGTCGCAAATTTTATGTGCGCCAGGGATTGCCTTTTCTATAGTAAATTATTCAAAAAATAATTTTCTACTGTCGCAAATTTTAAATATCCCAGGGATTGCCTTTTCTACAGTAAATTATTCAAAAAATAATTTTTTACTGTCGCAAATTTTATGTGCGCCAGGGATTGCCTTTTCTATAGTAAATTATTCAAAAAATAATTTTTTACTGTCGCAAATTTTATGTGCGCCAGGGATTGACTTTTCTATAGTAAATTATTCAAAAAATAATTTTCTACTGTCGCAAATTTTATGTGCGCCAGGGATTGCCTTTTCTATAGTAAATTATTCAAAAAATAATTTTCAACTGTCACAAATTTTATGTGCGCCAGGGATTGCCTTTTCTATAGTAAATTATTCAAAAAATAATTTTATACTGTCGCAAATTTTATGTGCGCCAGGGATTGCCTTTTCTATAGTAAATTATTCAAAAAATAATTTTCAACTGTCACAAATTTTATGTGCGCCAGGGATTGCCTTTTCTATAGTAAATTATTCAAAAAATAATTTTCAACTGTCACAAATTTTAATTGCGCCAGGGATTGCCTTTTCTATAGTAAATTTTTCAAAAAATAATTTTATACTGTCGCAAATTTTATGTGCGCCAGGGATTGCCTTTTCTATAGTAAATTATTCAAAAACTAATTTTATACTGTCGCAAATTTTAATTACGCCAGGGATTGCCTTTTCTATAGTAAATTATTCAAAAAATAATTTTCAACTGTCACAAATTTTATGTGCGCCAGGGATTGCCTTTTCTATAGTAAATTATTCAAAAACTAATTTTATACTGTCGCAAATTTTAATTGCGCCAGGGATTGCCTTTTCTATAGTAAATTTTTCAAAAAATTATTTTATACTGTCGCAAATTTTATGTGCGCCAGGGATTGCCTTTTCTATAGTAAATTATTCAAAAACTAATTTTATACTGTCGCAAATTTTAATTACGCCAGGGATTGCCTTTTCTATAGTAAATTATTCAAAAAATAATTTTCTACTGTCGCAAATTTTAATTGCGCCAGGGATTGACTTTTCTATAGTAAATTATTCAAAAAATAATTTTCTACTGTCGCAAATTTTAATTGCGCCAGGGATTGACTTTTCTATAGTAAATTATTCAAAAAATAATTTTATACTGTCACAAATTTTAATTGCGCCAGGGATTGACTTTTCTATAGTAAATTATTCAAAAAATAATTTTATACTGTCGCAAATTTTAATTGCGCCAGGGATTGACTTTTCTACAGTAAATTATTCAAAAACTAATTTTATACTGTCGCAAATTTTATGTGCGCCAGGGATGGCCTTTTATATAGTAAATTATTCAAAAAATAATTTTATACTGTCGCAAATTTTAAATATCCCAGGGATTGCCTTTTCTACAGTAAATTATTCAAAAAATAATTTTATACTGTCGCAAATTTTAATTGCGCCAGGGATTGACTTTTCTATAGTAAATTATTCAAAAAATAATTTTCTACTGTCGCAAATTTTAATTGCGCCAGGGATTGACTTTTCTACAGTAAATTATTCAAAAAATAATTTTCAACTGTCACAAATTTTATGTGCGCCAGGGATTGCCTTTTCTACAGTAAATTATTCAAAAACTAATTTTATACTGTCACAAATTTTATGTGCGCCAGGGATTGCCTTTTCTATAGTAAATTATTCAAAAAATAATTTTCTACTGTCGCAAATTTTAATTGCGCCAGGGATTGCCTTTTCTACAGTAAATTATTCAAAAAATAATTTTATACTGTCACAAATTTTAATTGCGCCAGGGATTGACTTTTCTATAGTAAATTATTCAAAAAATAATTTTATACTGTCGCAAATTTTATGTGCGCCAGGGATTGCCTTTTCTATAGTAAATTATTCAAAAAATAATTTTCAACTGTCACAAATTTTAATTGCGCCAGGGATTGCCTTTTCTACAGTAAATTATTCAAAAAATAATTTTATACTGTCGCAAATTTTAACTGCGCCAGGGATTGCATTTTCTACAGTAAATTATTCAAAAAATAATTTTATACTGTCACAAATTTTAATTGCGCCAGGGATTGACTTTTCTATAGTAAATTATTCAAAAAATAATTTTATATTGTCGCAAATTTTAATTGCGCCAGGGATTGCCTTTTCTACAGTAAATTATTCAAAAAATAATTTTATACTGTCACAAATTTTAATTGCGCCAGGGATTGACTTTTCTATAGTAAATTATTCAAAAAATAATTTTCAACTGTCACAAATTTTATGTGCGCCAGGGATTGCCTTTTCTACAGTAAATTATTCAAAAACTAATTTTATACTGTCACAAATTTTATGTGCGCCAGGGATTGCCTTTTCTATAGTAAATTATTCAAAAAATAATTTTCTACTGTCGCAAATTTTAATTGCGCCAGGGATTGCCTTTTCTACAGTAAATTATTCAAAAAATAATTTTATACTGTCACAAATTTTAATTGCGCCAGGGATTGACTTTTCTATAGTAAATTATTCAAAAAATAATTTTATACTGTCGCAAATTTTATGTGCGCCAGGGATTGCCTTTTCTATAGTAAATTATTCAAAAAATAATTTTCAACTGTCACAAATTTTAATTGCGCCAGGGATTGCCTTTTCTACAGTAAATTATTCAAAAAATAATTTTATACTGTCGCAAATTTTAAATATCCCAGGGATTGCCTTTTCTACAGTAAATTATTCAAAAAATAATTTTATACTGTCGCAAATTTTAATTGCGCCAGGGATTGACTTTTCTATAGTAAATTATTCAAAAAATAATTTTCTACTGTCGCAAATTTTAATTGCGCCAGGGATTGACTTTTCTATAGTAAATTATTCAAAAAATAATTTTATACTGTCACAAATTTTAATTGCGCCAGGATTGACTTTTCTATAGTAAATTATTCAAAAAATAATTTTATACTGTCGCAAATTTTAATTGCGCCAGGGATTGCCTTTTCTATAGTAAATTATTCAAAAAATAATTTTCTACTGTCACAAATTTTATGTGCGCCAGGGATTGCCTTTTCTATAGTAAATTATTCAAAAAATAATTTTATACTGTCGCAAATTTTAAATATCCCAGGGATTGCCTTTTCTACAGTAAATTATTCAAAAAATAATTTTATACTGTCGCAAATTTTAAATATCCCAGGGATTGCCTTTTCTACAGTAAATTATTCAAAAAATAATTTTATACTGTCGCAAATTTTAATTGCGCCAGGGATTGACTTTTCTATAGTAAATTATTCAAAAAATAATTTTCTACTGTCGCAAATTTTAAATATCCCAGGGATTGCCTTTTCTATAGTAAATTTTTCAAAAACTAATTTTATACTGTCACAAATTTTATGTGCGCCAGGGATTGCCTTTTCTACAGTAAATTATTCAAAAACTAATTTTATACTGTCACAAATTTTATGTGCGCCAGGGATTGCCTTTTCTACAGTAAATTATTCAAAAAATAATTTTATACTGTCGCAAATTTTAATTGCGCCAGGGATTGACTTTTCTATAGTAAATTATTCAAAAAATAATTTTCTACAGTCGCAAATTTTAATTGCGCCAGGGATTGACTTTTCTACAGTAAATTATTCAAAAAATAATTTTCAACTGTCACAAATTTTATGTGCGCCAGGGATTGCCTTTTCTACAGTAAATTATTCAAAAACTAATTTTATACTGTCACAAATTTTATGTGCGCCAGGGATTGCCTTTTCTATAGTAAATTATTCAAAAAATAATTTTATACTGTCGCAAATTTTAATTGCGCCAGGGATTGACTTTTCTATAGTAAATTATTCAAAAAATAATTTTCTACTGTCGCAAATTTTAAATATCCCAGGGATTGCCTTTTCTATAGTAAATTTTTCAAAAACTAATTTTATACTGTCGCAAATTTTATGTGCGCCAGGGATTGCCTTTTATATAGTAAATTATTCAAAAAATAATTTTATACTGTCGCAAATTTTAAATATCCCAGGGATTGCCTTTTCTACAGTAAATTATTCAAAAAATAATTTTATACTGTCGCAAATTTTAATTGCGCCAGGGATTGACTTTTCTATAGTAAATTATTCAAAAAATAATTTTCTACTGTCGCAAATTTTAATTGCGCCAGGGATTGACTTTTCTACAGTAAATTATTCAAAAAATAATTTTCAACTGTCACAAATTTTATGTGCGCCAGGGATTGCCTTTTCTACAGTAAATTATTCAAAAACTAATTTTATACTGTCACAAATTTTATGTGCGCCAGGGATTGCCTTTTCTATAGTAAATTATTCAAAAAATAATTTTATACTGTCGCAAATTTTAAATATCCCAGGGATTGCCTTTTCTACAGTAAATTATTCAAAAAATAATTTTATACTGTCGCAAATTTTAATTGCGCCAGGGATTGACTTTTCTATAGTAAATTATTCAAAAAATAATTTTCTACTGTCGCAAATTTTAAATATCCCAGGGATTGCCTTTTCTATAGTAAATTTTTCAAAAACTAATTTTATACTGTCACAAATTTTATGTGCGCCAGGGATTGCCTTTTCTATAGTAAATTTTTCAAAAACTAATTTTATACTGTCGCAAATTTTATGTGCGCCAGGGATTGCCTTTTATATAGTAAATTATTCAAAAAATAATTTTATACTGTCGCAAATTTTAAATATCCCAGGGATTGCCTTTTCTACAGTAAATTATTCAAAAAATAATTTTATACTGTCGCAAATTTTAATTGCGCCAGGGATTGACTTTTCTATAGTAAATTATTCAAAAAATAATTTTCTACTGTCGCAAATTTTAATTGCGCCAGGGATTGACTTTTCTACAGTAAATTATTCAAAAACTAATTTTATACAGTCACAAATTTTATGTGCGCCAGGGATTGCCTTTTCTATAGTAAATTATTCAAAAAATAATTTTATACTGTCGCAAATTTTAAATATCCCCGGGATTGCCTTTTCTACAGTAAATTATTCAAAAACTAATTTTATACTGTCGCAAATTTTAATTGCGCCAGGGATTGACTTTTCTATAGTAAATTATTCAAAAAATAATTTTATACTGTCGCAAATTTTATGTGCGCCAGGGATTGCCTTTTCTATAGTAAATTATTCAAAAAATAATTTTATACTGTCGCAAATTTTAAATATCCCAGGGATTGCCTTTTCTACAGTAAATTATTCAAAAAATAATTTTATACTGTCGCAAATTTTAATTGCGCCAGGGATTGACTTTTCTATAGTAAATTATTCAAAAAATAATTTTCTACTGTCGCAAATTTTAATTGCGCCAGGGATTGACTTTTCTACAGTAAATTATTCAAAAAATAATTTTCAACTGTCACAAATTTTATGTGCGCCAGGGATTGCCTTTTCTACAGTAAATTATTCAAAAACTAATTTTATACTGTCACAAATTTTATGTGCGCCAGGGATTGACTTTTCTACAGTAAATTATTCAAAAAATAATTTTCAACTGTCACAAATTTTATGTGCGCCAGGGATTGCCTTTTCTACAGTAAATTATTCAAAAACTAATTTTATACTGTCACAAATTTTATGTGCGCCAGGGATTGCCTTTTCTATAGTAAATTATTCAAAAAATAATTTTCTACTGTCGCAAATTTTAATTGCGCCAGGGATTGACTTTTCTATAGTAAATTATTCAAAAAATTATTTTCTACTGTCGCAAATTTTATGTGCGCCAGGGATTGCCTTTTCTATAGTAAATTATTCAAAAACTAATTTTCAACTGTCACAAATTTTAATTGCGCCAGGGATTGCCTTTTCTATAGTAAATTATTCAAAAAATAATTTTATACTGTCACAAATTTTAATTGCGCCAGGGATTGCCTTTTCTATAGTAAATTATTCAAAAAATAATTTTCAACTGTCACAAATTTTATGTGCGCCAGGGATTGCCTTTTCTATAGTAAATTATTCAAAAACTAATTTTCAACTGTCACAAATTTTAATTGCGCCAGGGATTGCCTTTTCTATAGTAAATTATTCAAAAAATAATTTTCAACTGTCACAAATTTTAATTGCGCCAGGGATTGCCTTTTCTATAGTAAATTATTCAAAAAATAATTTTATACTGTCACAAATTTTAATTGCGCCAGGGATTGACTTTTCTATAGTAAATTTTTCAAAAACTAATTTTCTACTGTCACAAATTTTAATTGCGCCAGGGATTGCCTTTTCTATAGTAAATTATTCAAAAACTAATTTTATACTGTCACAAATTTTAATTGCGCCAGGGATTGCCTTTTCTATAGTAAATTATTCAAAAAATAATTTTCTACTGTCACAAATTTTAATTGCGCCAGGGATTGCCTTTTCTATAGTAAATTATTCAAAAAATAATTTTATACTGTCGCAAATTTTAAATATCCCAGGGATTGCCTTTTCTACAGTAAATTATTCAAAAAATAATTTTATACTGTCGCAAATTTTAATTGCGCCAGGGATTGACTTTTCTATAGTAAATTATTCAAAAAATAATTTTCTACTGTCGCAAATTTTAATTGCGCCAGGGATTGCCTTTTCTATAGTAAATTATTCAAAAAATAATTTTCAACTGTCACAAATTTTATGTGCGCCAGGGATTGCCTTTTCTATAGTAAATTATTCAAAAAATAATTTTATACTGTCACAAATTTTAAATATCCCAGGGATTGCCTTTTCTACAGTAAATTATTCAAAAAATAATTTTATACTGTCGCAAATTTTAATTGCGCCAGGGATTGACTTTTCTATAGTAAATTATTCAAAAAATAATTTTCTACTGTCGCAAATTTTAATTGCGCCAGGGATTGCCTTTTCTACAGTAAATTATTCAAAAAATAATTTTATACTGTCACAAATTTTAATTGCGCCAGGGATTGACTTTTCTATAGTAAATTATTCAAAAAATAATTTTATACTGTCGCAAATTTTATGTGCGCCAGGGATTGCCTTTTCTATAGTAAATTATTCAAAAAATAATTTTCAACTGTCACAAATTTTAATTGCGCCAGGGATTGCCTTTTCTACAGTAAATTATTCAAAAAATAATTTTATACTGTCGCAAATTTTAAATATCCCAGGGATTGCCTTTTCTACAGTAAATTTTTCAAAAAATAATTTTCAACTGTCACAAATTTTATGTGCGCCAGGGATTGCCTTTTCTACAGTAAATTATTCAAAAACTAATTTTATACTGTCACAAATTTTAATTGCGCCAGGGATTGCCTTTTCTACAGTAAATTATTCAAAAACTAATTTTATACTGTCACAAATTTTATGTGCGCCAGGGATTGCCTTTTCTATAGTAAATTATTCAAAAAATAATTTTCAACTGTCACAAATTTTATGTGCGCCAGGGATTGCCTTTTCTATAGTAAATTATTCAAAAAATAATTTTATACTGTCACAAATTTTATGTGCGCCAGGGATTGCCTTTTATATAGTAAATTTTTCAAAAAATAATTTTATACTGTCGCAAATTTTAATTACGCCAGGGATTGCCTTTTATATAGTAAATTATTCAAAAAATAATTTTCTACTGTCGCAAATTTTATGTGCGCCAGGGATTGACTTTTCTATAGTAAATTATTCAAAAAATAATTTTCTACTGTCGCAAATTTTAATTGCGCCAGGGATTGCCTTTTCTATAGTAAATTATTCAAAAACTAATTTTTTACTGTCGCAAATTTTAATTGCGCCAGGGATTGCCTTTTCTATAGTAAATTATTCAAAAAATAATTTTATACTGTCGCAAATTTTAAATATCCCAGGGATTGCCTTTTCTACAGTAAATTATTCAAAAACTAATTTTATACTGTCGCAAATTTTAAATATCCCAGGGATTGCCTTTTCTATAGTAAATTATTCAAAAAATAATTTTCAACTGTCGCAAATTTTAAATATCCCAGGGATTGCCTTTTCTACAGTAAATTATTCAAAAAATAATTTTATACTGTCGCAAATTTTATGTGCGCCAGGGATTGCCTTTTCTACAGTAAATTATTCAAAAAATAATTTTATACTGTCGCAAATTTTATGTGCGCCAGGGATTGCCTTTTCTATAGTAAATTATTCAAAAAATAATTTTATACTGTCGCAAATTTTAAATATCCCAGGGATTGCCTTTTCTACAGTAAATTATTCAAAAAATAATTTTTTACTGTCGCAAATTTTATGTGCGCCAGGGATTGCCTTTTCTATAGTAAATTATTCAAAAACTAATTTTCTACTGTCGCAAATTTTAAATATCCCAGGGATTGCCTTTTCTACAGTAAATTATTCAAAAACTAATTTTCTACTGTCGCAAATTTTAAATATCCCAGGGATTGACTTTTCTATAGTAAATTATTCAAAAAATAATTTTCTACTGTCGCAAATTTTAAATATCCCAGGGATTGCCTTTTCTACAGTAAATTATTCAAAAAATAATTTTCAACTGTCACAAATTTTAATTGCGCCAAGGATTGCCTTTTCTATAGTAAATTATTCAAAAAATAATTTTCTACTGTCGCAAATTTTAAATATCCCAGGGATTGCCTTTTCTACAGTAAATTATTCAAAAAATAATTTTCAACTGTCGCAAATTTTAAATATCCCAGGGATTGCCTTTTCTATAGTAAATTTTTCAAAAACTAATTTTATACTGTCGCAAATTTTAAATATCCCAGGGATTGCCTTTTCTACAGTAAATTATTCAAAAAATAATTTTCTACTGTCGCAAATTTTAAATATCCCAGGGATTGCCTTTTCTATAGTAAATTTTTCAAAAACTAATTTTCTACTGTCACAAATTTTAATTGCGCCAGGGATTGCCTTTTCTATAGTAAATTATTCAAAAAATAATTTTCTACTGTCGCAAATTTTAAATATCCCAGGGATTACCTTTTCTACAGTAAATTATTCAAAAAATAATTTTATACTGTCGCAAATTTTAAATATCCCAGGGATTGCCTTTTCTATAGTAAATTATTCAAAAAATAATTTTCAACTGTCACAAATTTTAAATATCCCAGGGATTGCCTTTTCTACAGTAAATTATTCAAAAACTAATTTTATACTGTCGCAAATTTTAAATATCCCAGGGATTGCCTTTTCTATAGTAAATTATTCAAAAAATAATATTCAACTGTCGCAAATTTTAAATATCCCAGGGATTGCCTTTTCTACAGTAAATTATTCAAAAAATAATTTTATACTGTCGCAAATTTTATGTGCGCCAGGGATTGCCTTTTCTACAGTAAATTATTCAAAAAATAATTTTATACTGTCGCAAATTTTATGTGCGCCAGGGATTGCCTTTTCTATAGTAAATTATTCAAAAAATAATTTTATACTGTCGCAAATTTTAAATATCCCAGGGATTGCCTTTTCTACAGTAAATTATTCAAAAAATAATTTTTTACTGTCGCAAATTTTATGTGCGCCAGGGATTGCCTTTTCTATAGTAAATTATTCAAAAACTAATTTTTTACTGTCACAAATTTTATGTGCGCCAGGGATTGACTTTTCTATAGTAAATTATTCAAAAAATAATTTTATACTGTCGCAAATTTTATGTGCGCCAGGGATTGCCTTTTCTATAGTAAATTATTCAAAAAATAATTTTCTACTGTCGCAAATTTTAAATATCCCAGGGATTGCCTTTTCTATAGTAAATTATTCAAAAAATAATTTTATACTGTCGCAAATTTTAATTACGCCAGGGATTGCCTTTTATATAGTAAATTATTCAAAAAATAATTTTATACTGTCGCAAATTTTAATTACGCCAGGGATTGCCTTTTATATAGTAAATTATTCAAAAAATAATGTTATACTGTCGCAAATTTTAAATATCCCAGGGATTGCCTTTTCTACAGTAAATTATTCAAAAACTAATTTTATACTGTCGCAAATTTTAATTACGCCAAGGATTGCCTTTTATATAGTAAATTATTCAAAAAATAATTTTATACTGTCGCAAATTTTAAATATCCCAGGGATTGCCTTTTCTATAGTAAATTATTCAAAAAATAATTTTCAACTGTCACAAATTTTATGTGCGCCAGGGATTGCCTTTTCTATAGTAAATTATTCAAAAACTAATTTTCTACTGTCGCAAATTTTAATTGCGCCAGGGATTGCCTTTTCTACAGTAAATTATTCAAAAAATAATTTTATACTGTCGCAAATTTTAATTACGCCAGGGATTGCCTTTTCTACAGTAAATTATTCAAAAAATAATTTTATACTGTCGCAAATTTTAATTACGCCAGGGATTGCCTTTTATATAGTAAATTATTCAAAAAATAATTTTATACTGTCGCAAATTTTAAATATCCCAGGGATTGCCTTTTCTATAGTAAATTATTCAAAAAATAATTTTATACTGTCGCAAATTTTAATTACGCCAGGGATTGCCTTTTCTATAGTAAATTATTCAAAAAATAATTTTATACTGTCGCAAATTTTAAATATCCCAGGGATTGCCTTTTCTATAGTAAATTATTCAAAAAATAATTTTATACTGTCGCAAATTTTAATTACGCCAGGGATTGCCTTTTCTATAGTAAATTATTCAAAAAATAATTTTCAACTGTCGCAAATTTTAATTGCGCCAGGGATTGCCTTTTCTATAGTAAATTATTCAAAAACTAATTTTATACTGTCGCAAATTTTATGTGCGCCAGGGATTGCCTTTTCTATAGTAAATTATTCAAAAAATAATTTTCAACTGTCACAAATTTTAATTGCGCCAGGGATTGACTTTTCTATAGTAAATTTTTCAAAAACTAATTTTATACTGTCGCAAATTTTAATTACGCCAGGGATTGCCTTTTATATAGTAAATTATTCAAAAAATAATTTTCAACTGTCACAAATTTTATGTGCGCCAGGGATTGCCTTTTCTACAGTAAATTATTCAAAAACTAATTTTCAACTGTCACAAATTTTAATTACGCCAGGGATTGCCTTTTCTATAGTAAATTATTCAAAAAATAATTTTCAACTGTCACAAATTTTAATTACGCCAGGGATTGCCTTTTCTATAGTAAATTATTCAAAAAATAATTTTCAACTGTCACAAATTTTAATTACGCCAGGGATTGACTTTTCTATAGTAAATTTTTCAAAAACTAATTTTATACTGTCGCAAATTTTATGTGCGCCAGGGATTGCCTTTTCTATAGTAAATTATTCAAAAAATAATTTTCAACTGTCACAAATTTTAATTGCGCCAGGGATTGCCTTTTCTATAGTAAATTATTCAAAAAATAATTTTATACTGTCGCAAATTTTAATTACGCCAGGGATTGCCTTTTCTATAGTAAATTATTCAAAAAATAATTTTCTACTGTCGCAAATTTTATGTGCGCCAGGGATTGCCTTTTCTATAGTAAATTATTCAAAAAATAATTTTCAACTGTCACAAATTTTATGTGCGCCAGGGATTGCCTTTTATATAGTAAATTATTCAAAAAATAATTTTCAACTGTCACAAATTTTAATTGCGCCAGGGATTGCCTTTTCTATAGTAAATTATTCAAAAAATAATTTTCAACTGTCACAAATTTTAATTACGCCAGGGATTGCCTTTTCTATAGTAAATTATTCAAAAAATAATTTTCAACTGTCACAAATTTTAATTGCGCCAGGGATTGCCTTTTCTATAGTAAATTATTCAAAAAATAATTTTCAACTGTCACAAATTTTATGTGCGCCAGGGATTGCCTTTTCTATAGTAAATTATTCAAAAACTAATTTTATACTGTCGCAAATTTTATGTGCGCCAGGGATTGCCTTTTCTATAGTAAATTATTCAAAAAATAATTTTATACTGTCGCAAATTTTAATTACGCCAGGGATTGCCTTTTCTATAGTAAATTTTTCAAAAACTAATTTTATACTGTCACAAATTTTAAATATCCCAGGGATTGCCTTTTATATAGTAAATTTTTCAAAAACTAATTTTATACTGTCGCAAATTTTAATTACGCCAGGGATTGCCTTTTCTATAGTAAATTATTCAAAAAATAATTTTCAACTGTCACAAATTTTATGTGCGCCAGGGATTGCCTTTTCTATAGTAAATTTTTCAAAAAATAATTTTATACTGTCGCAAATTTTAATTACGCCAGGGATTGCCTTTTCTATAGTAAATTATTCAAAAAATAATTTTCTACTGTCACAAATTTTAATTACGCCAGGGATTGCCTTTTCTATAGTAAATTATTCAAAAAATAATTTTCAACTGTCACAAATTTTAATTGCGCCAGGGATTGCCTTTTCTATAGTAAATTATTCAAAAAATAATTTTCAACTGTCGCAAATTTTAATTGCGCCAGGGATTGCCTTTTCTATAGTAAATTATTCAAAAACTAATTTTATACTGTCGCAAATTTTAATTGCGCCAGGGATTGCCTTTTCTATAGTAAATTATTCAAAAAATAATTTTCAACTGTCACAAATTTTATGTGCGCCAGGGATTGCCTTTTCTATAGTAAATTTTTCAAAAACTAATTTTATACTGTCGCAAATTTTAAATATCCCAGGGATTGCCTTTTATATAGTAAATTATTCAAAAACTAATTTTATACTGTCGCAAATTTTAATTACGCCAGGGGATTGCCTTTTCTATAGTAAATTATTCAAAAAATAATTTCTACTGTCACAAATTTTAATTGCGCCAGGGATTGCCTTTTCTATAGTAAATTTTTCAAAAAATAATTTTCAACTGTCACAAATTTTAATTGCGCCAGGGATTGACTTTTCTATAGTAAATTATTCAAAAAATAATTTTCAACTGTCACAAATTTTATGTGCGCCAGGGATTGCCTTTTCTATAGTAAATTTTTCAAAAACTAATTTTATACTGTCGCAAATTTTAATTACGCCAGGGATTGCCTTTTCTATAGTAAATTATTCAAAAAATAATTTTCTACTGTCACAAATTTTAATTGCGCCAGGGATTGACTTTTCTATAGTAAATTATTCAAAAAATAATTTTCAACTGTCCAAAAAATTTTAAATATCCCAGGGATTGCCTTTTATATAGTAAATTTTTCAAAAACTAATTTTATACTGTCGCAAATTTTAATTGCGCCAGGATTGCCTTTTCTATAGTAAATTATTCAAAAACTAATTTTATACTGTCACAAATTTTAAATATCCCAGGGATTGCCTTTTATATAGTAAATTATTCAAAAAATAATTTTATACTGTCGCAAATTTTAATTGCGCCAGGGATTGCCTTTTCTATAGTAAATTTTTCAAAAACTAATTTTATACTGTCGCAAATTTTATGTGCGCCAGGGATTGCCTTTTCTATAGCAAATTATTCAAAAACTAATTTTTTACTGTCGCAAATTTTAAATATCCCAGGGATTGCCTTTTCTATAGTAAATTTTTCAAAAACTAATTTTATACTGTCGCAAATTTTAATTGCGCCAGGGATTGCCTTTTCTATAGTAAATTATTCAAAAATAATTTTATACTGTCGCAAATTTTAATTACGCCAGGATTGCCTTTTCTATAGTAAATTTTTCAAAAACTAATTTTATACTGTCGCAAATTTTATGTGCGCCAGGGATTGCCTTTTCTATAGTAAATTATTCAAAAAATAATTTTATACTGTCGCAAATTTTAATTGCGCCAGGGATTGACTTTTCTATAGTAAATTTTTCAAAACTAATTTTATACTGTCGCAAATTTTAAATATCCCAGGGATTGCCTTTTCTATAGTAAATTATTCAAAAAATAATTTTCTACTGTCACAAATTTTAATTACGCAGGGATTGCCTTTTCTATAGTAAATTTTTCAAAAACTAATTTTATACTGTCGCAAATTTTATGTGCGCCAGGGATTGCCTTTTCTATAGTAAATTATTCAAAAACTAATTTTTTACTGTCGCAAATTTTAATTACGCCAGGGATTGCCTTTTCTATAGTAAATTATTCAAAAAATAATTTTCAACTGTCACAAATTTTAATTGCGCCAGGGATTGCCTTTTCTATAGTAAATTATTCAAAAAATAATTTTATACTGTCGCAAATTTTAATTACGCCAGGGAATGCCTTTTCTATAGTAAATTTTTCAAAAACTAATTTTATACTGTCGCAAATTTTATGTGCGCCAGGGATTGCCTTTTCTATAGTAAATTATTCAAAAAATAATTTTATACTGTCGCAAATTTTAATTGCGCCAGGGATTGACTTTTCTATAGTAAATTTTTCAAAAACTAATTTTATACTGTCGCAAATTTTAAATATCCCAGGGATTGCCTTTTCTATAGTAAATTATTCAAAAAATAATTTTCTACTGTCACAAATTTTAATTGCGCCAGGGATTGCCTTTTCTATAGTAAATTTTTCAAAAACTAATTTTATACTGTCACAAATTTTAAATATCCCAGGGATTGCCTTTTCTATAGTAAATTTTTCAAAAACTAATTTTATACTGTCACATATTTTATGTGCGCCAGGGATTGCCTTTTATATAGTAAATTATTCAAAAAATAATTTTCAACTGTCACAAATTTTAATTGCGCCAGGGATTGCCTTTTCTATAGTAAATTATTCAAAAAATAATTTTCTACTGTCGCAAATTTTAAATATCCCAGGGATTGCCTTTTCTATAGTAAATTATTCAAAAAATAATTTTATACTGTCACAAATTTTAATTGCGCCAGGGATTGACTTTTCTATAGTAAATTTTTCAAAAACTAATTTTATACTGTCGCAAATTTTAAATATCCCAGGGATTGACTTTTCTATAGTAAATTATTCAAAAAATAATTTTATACTGTCGCAAATTTTAATTGCGCCAGGGATTGACTTTTCTATAGTAAATTATTCAAAAAATAATTTTCAACTGTCACAAATTTTAATTGCGCCAGGGATTGCCTTTTATATAGTAAATTTTTCAAAAACTAATTTTATACTGTCACAAATTTTAATTGCGCCAGGGATTGCCTTTTATATAGTAAATTATTCAAAAACTAATTTTATACTGTCGCAAATTTTATGTGCGCCAGGGATTGCCTTTTCTATAGTAAATTATTCAAAAACTAATTTTTTACTGTCGCAAATTTTAAATATCCCAGGGATTGCCTTTTCTATAGTAAATTTTTCAAAAAATAATTTTATACTGTCGCAAATTTTAATTACGCCAGGGATTGCCTTTTCTATAGTAAATTATTCAAAAAATAATTTTTTACTGTCGCAAATTTTAATTACGCCAGGGATTGCCTTTTCTATAGTAAATTATTCAAAAAATAATTTTATACTGTCGCAAATTTTAATTGCGCCAGGGATTGCCTTTTCTATAGTAAATTATTCAAAAAATAATTTTCAACTGTCGCAAATTTTATGTGCGCCAGGGATTGCCTTTTCTATAGTAAATTATTCAAAAAATAATTTTCAACTGTCACAAATTTTATGTGCGCCAGGGATTGCCTTTTCTATAGTAAATTATTCAAAAACTAATTTTATACTGTCGCAAATTTTAATTACGCCAGGGATTGCCTTTTCTATAGTAAATTATTCAAAAAATAATTTTCTACTGTCACAAATTTTAATTGCGCCAGGGATTGCCTTTTCTATAGTAAATTTTTCAAAAAATAATTTTCAACTGTCACAAATTTTAATTGCGCCAGGGATTGCCTTTTCTATAGTAAATTATTCAAAAAATAATTTTCTACTGTCGCAAATTTTAATTGCGCCAGGGATTGCCTTTTCTATAGTAAATTATTCAAAAAATAATTTTCAACTGTCACAAATTTTAATTGCGCCAGGGATTGCCTTTTCTATAGTAAATTATTCAAAAACTAATTTTCAACTGTCACAAATTTTAATTGCGCCAGGGATTGCCTTTTCTATAGTAAATTATTCAAAAACTAATTTTATACTGTCGCAAATTTTAATTACGCCAGGGATTGCCTTTTCTATAGTAAATTATTCAAAAACTAATTTTCAACTGTCACAAATTTTAATTGCGCCAGGGATTGACTTTTCTATAGTAAATTATTCAAAAAATAATTTTCAACTGTCACAAATTTTATGTGCGCCAGGGATTGCCTTTTCTATAGTAAATTATTCAAAAAATAATTTTCTACTGTCACAAATTTTAATTGCGCCAGGGATTGCCTTTTCTATAGTAAATTATTCAAAAACTAATTTTCAACTGTCACAAATTTTAATTGCGCCAGGGATTGCCTTTTCTATAGTAAATTATTCAAAAAATAATTTTCAACTGTCACAAATTTTAATTGCGCCAGGGATTGACTTTTCTATAGTAAATTTTTCAAAAACTAATTTTATACTGTCACAAATTTTAATTGCGCCAGGGATTGCCTTTTCTATAGTAAATTATTCAAAAACTAATTTTCAACTGTCACAAATTTTAATTGCGCCAGGGATTGACTTTTCTATAGTAAATTATTCAAAAAATAATTTTCAACTGTCACAAATTTTATGTGCGCCAGGGATTGCCTTTTCTATAGTAAATTATTCAAAAAATAATTTTCTACTGTCACAAATTTTAATTACGCCAGGGATTGCCTTTTCTATAGTAAATTATTCAAAAACTAATTTTCAACTGTCACAAATTTTAATTGCGCCAGGGATTGCCTTTTCTATAGTAAATTATTCAAAAACTAATTTTATACTGTCGCAAATTTTAATTACGCCAGGGATTGCCTTTTCTATAGTAAATTATTCAAAAAATAATTTTCAACTGTCACAAATTTTAATTGCGCCAGGGATTGACTTTTCTATAGTAAATTATTCAAAAACTAATTTTATACTGTCGCAAATTTTAATTGCGCCAGGGATTGCCTTTTCTATAGTAAATTATTCAAAAAATAATTTTCAACTGTCACAAATTTTATGTGCGCCAGGGATTGCCTTTTATATAGTAAATTATTCAAAAACTAATTTTATACTGTCGCAAATTTTAATTACGCCAGGGATTGCCTTTTCTATAGTAAATTTTTCAAAAAATAATTTTATACTGTCGCAAATTTTAAATATCCCAGGGATTGCCTTTTATATAGTAAATTTTTCAAAAACTAATTTTATACTGTCGCAAATTTTAAATATCCCAGGGATTGCCTTTTATATAGTAAATTTTTCAAAAACTAATTTTATACTGTCGCAAATTTTAATTGCGCCAGGGATTGCCTTTTCTATAGTAAATTATTCAAAAACTAATTTTATACTGTCGCAAATTTTAATTACGCCAGGGATTGCCTTTTCTATAGTAAATTATTCAAAAAATAATTTTCTACTGTCACAAATTTTAATTGCGCCAGGGATTGCCTTTTCTATAGTAAATTTTTCAAAAAATAATTTTCAACTGTCACAAATTTTAATTGCGCCAGGGATTGCCTTTTCTATAGTAAATTATTCAAAAAATAATTTTCTACTGTCGCAAATTTTAATTGCGCCAGGGATTGCCTTTTCTATAGTAAATTATTCAAAAAATAATTTTCAACTGTCGCAAATTTTATGTGCGCCAGGGATTGCCTTTTCTATAGTAAATTATTCAAAAAATAATTTTCAACTGTCACAAATTTTAATTGCGCCAGGGATTGCCTTTTCTATAGTAAATTATTCAAAAACTAATTTTATACTGTCGCAAATTTTAATTACGCCAGGGATTGCCTTTTCTATAGTAAATTATTCAAAAAATAATTTTCTACTGTCACAAATTTTAATTGCGCCAGGGATTGACTTTTCTATAGTAAATTATTCAAAAAATAATTTTCAACTGTCACAAATTTTAATTGCGCCAGGGATTGCCTTTTCTATAGTAAATTATTCAAAAACTAATTTTATACTGTCGCAAATTTTAATTACGCCAGGGATTGTCTTTTCTATAGTAAATTATTCAAAAACTAATTTTATACTGTCGCAAATTTTAAATATCCCAGGTATTGCCTTTTATATAGTAAATTTTTCAAAAACTAATTTTATACTGTCGCAAATTTTATGTGCGCCAGGGATTGCCTTTTCTATAGTAAATTATTCAAAAAATAATTTTCAACTGTCGCAAATTTTATGTGCGCCAGGGATTGCCTTTTCTATAGTAAATTTTTCAAAAACTAATTTTATACTGTCGCAAATTTTATGTGCGCCAGGGATTGCCTTTTCTATAGTAAATTTTTCAAAAACTAATTTTATACTGTCGCAAATTTTAAATATCCCAGGGATTGCCTTTTCTATAGTAAATTATTCAAAAAATAATTTTCAACTGTCGCAAATTTTATGTGCGCCAGGGATTGCCTTTTCTATAGTAAATTATTCAAAAAATAATTTTCAACTGTCACAAATTTTAATTGCGCCAGGGATTGACTTTTCTATAGTAAATTATTCAAAAAATAATTTTCAACTGTCACAAATTTTAATTGCGCCAGGGATTGCCTTTTCTATAGTAAATTATTCAAAAAATAATTTTCAACTGTCACAAATTTTAATTGCGCCAGGGATTGCCTTTTCTATAGTAAATTTTTCAAAAACTAATTTTATACTGTCGCAAATTTTAAATATCCCAGGGATTGCCTTTTCTACAGTAAATTATTCAAAAACTAATTTTATACTGTCGCAAATTTTAATTACGCCAGGGATTGCCTTTTCTATAGTAAATTATTCAAAAAATAATTTTCAACTGTCACAAATTTTAATTGCGCCAGGGATTGCCTTTTCTACAGTAAATTATTCAAAAAATAATTTTCTACTGTCGCAAATTTTAATTACGCCAGGGATTGCCTTTTATATAGTAAATTTTTCAAAAACTAATTTTATACTGTCGCAAATTTTATGTGCGCCAGGGATTGCCTTTTCTATAGTAAATTATTCAAAAAATAATTTTCTACTGTCGCAAATTTTAATTGCGCCAGGGATTGACTTTTCTATAGTAAATTATTCAAAAAATAATTTTCAACTGTCACAAATTTTAATTGCGCCAGGGATTGCCTTTTCTATAGTAAATTTTTCAAAAACTAATTTTATACTGTCGCAAATTTTAATTGCGCCAGGGATTGACTTTTCTATAGTAAATTTTTCAAAAAAAAATTTTCAACTGTCGCAAATTTTATAAAATTAGTTTTTGAATAATTTACTATATAAAAGGCAATCCCTGGCGCACATAAAATTTTTCAAAAAATAATTTTATACTGTCGCAAATTTTAAATATCCCAGGGATTGCCTTTTATATAGTAAATTTTTCAAAAACTAATTTTATACTGTCGCAAATTTTAAATATCCCAGGGATTGCCTTTTATATAGTAAATTTTTCAAAAACTAATTTTCTACTGTCGCAAATTTTAATTGCGCCAGGGATTGACTTTTCTATAGTAAATTTTTCAAAAACTAATTTTATACTGTCACAAATTTTATGTGCGCCAGGGATTGCCTTTTATATAGTAAATTATTCAAAAACTAATTTTATAAAATTTGCGACAGTATAAAATTATTTTTTGAAAAATTTACTATAGAAAAGGCAATCCCTGGCGTAATTAAAATTTGCGACAGTATAAAATTAGTTTTTGAATAATTTACTATATAAAAGGCAATCCCTGGCGCACATAAAATTTGTGACAGTTGAAAATTATTTTTTGAATAATTTACTATAGATAACTAATAATTTTTTGAATAATTTACTATAGAAAAGTCAATCCCTGGCGCAATTAAAATTTGCGACAGTAGAAAATTATTTTTTGAATAATTTACTATATAAAAGGCAATCCCTTACTATAGTAAATTATTCAAAAAATAATTTTCTACTGTCGCAAATTTTAATTACGCCAGGGATTGCCTTTTCTATAGTAAATTTTTCAAAAAATAATTTTATACTGTCGCAAATTTTATAAAATTAGTTTTTGAATAATTTACTATATAAAAGGCAATCCCTGGCGCACATAAAATTTGTGACAGTATAAAATTAGTTTTTGAAAAATTTACTATAGAAAAGTCAATCCCTGGCGCAATTAAAATTTGCGACAGTAGAAAATTAGTTTTTGAAAAATTTACTATATAAAAGGCAATCCCTGGGATATTTAAAATTTGCGACAGTATAAAATTAGTTTTTGAAAAATTTACTATATAAAAGGCAATCCCTGGGATATTTAAAATTTGCGACAGTATAAAATTATTTTTTGAAAAATTTTATGTGCGCCAGGGATTGACTTTTCTATAGTAAATTTTTCAAAAACTAATTTTATACTGTCGCAAATTTTAAATATCCCAGGGATTGCCTTTTCTACAGTAAATTATTCAAAAACTAATTTTATACTGTCGCAAATTTTAATTACGCCAGGGATTGCCTTTTCTATAGTAAATTATTCAAAAAATAATTTTCAACTGTCACAAATTTTAATTGCGCCAGGGATTGCCTTTTCTACAGTAAATTATTCAAAAAATAATTTTCTACTGTCGCAAATTTTAATTACGCCAGGGATTGCCTTTTATATAGTAAATTTTTCAAAAACTAATTTTATACTGTCGCAAATTTTATGTGCGCCAGGGATTGCCTTTTCTATAGTAAATTATTCAAAAAATAATTTTCTACTGTCGCAAATTTTAATTGCGCCAGGGATTGACTTTTCTATAGTAAATTATTCAAAAAATAATTTTCAACTGTCACAAATTTTAATTGCGCCAGGGATTGCCTTTTCTATAGTAAATTTTTCAAAAACTAATTTTATACTGTCGCAAATTTTAATTGCGCCAGGGATTGACTTTTCTATAGTAAATTATTCAAAAAATAATTTTCAACTGTCACAAATTTTATGTGCGCCAGGGATTGCCTTTTATATAGTAAATTATTCAAAAACTAATTTTATACTGTCGCAAATTTTAATTACGCCAGGGATTGCCTTTTCTATAGTAAATTTTTCAAAAAATAATTTTATACTGTCGCAAATTTTATAAAATTAGTTTTTGAATAATTTACTATATAAAAGGCAATCCCTGGCGCACATAAAATTTGTGACAGTATAAAATTAGTTTTTGAAAAATTTACTATAGAAAAGTCAATCCCTGGCGCAATTAAAATTTGCGACAGTAGAAAATTAGTTTTTGAAAAATTTACTATATAAAAGGCAATCCCTGGGATATTTAAAATTTGCGACAGTATAAAATTAGTTTTTGAAAAATTTACTATATAAAAGGCAATCCCTGGGATATTTAAAATTTGCGACAGTATAAAATTATTTTTTGAAAAATTTTATGTGCGCCAGGGATTGACTTTTCTATAGTAAATTTTTCAAAAACTAATTTTATACTGTCACAAATTTTATGTGCGCCAGGGATTGCCTTTTATATAGTAAATTATTCAAAAACTAATTTTATAAAATTTGCGACAGTTGAAAATTATTTTTTGAAAAATTTACTATAGAAAAGTCAATCCCTGGCGCAATTAAAATTTGCGACAGTATAAAATTAGTTTTTCAAAAATTTACTATAGAAAAGGCAATCCCTGGCGCAATTAAAATTTGTGACAGTTGAAAATTATTTTTTGAATAATTTACTATAGAAAAGTCAATCCCTGGCGCAATTAAAATTTGCGACAGTATAAAATTAGTTTTTGAAAAATTTACTATATAAAAGGCAATCCCTTACTATAGTAAATTATTCAAAAAATAATTTTCTACTGTCGCAAATTTTAATTGCGCCAGGGATTGACTTTTCTATAGTAAATTATTCAAAAAATAATTTTCAACTGTCACAAATTTTATGTGCGCCAGGGATTGCCTTTTCTACAGTAAATTATTCAAAAACTAATTTTATACTGTCGCAAATTTTAATTGCGCCAGGGATTGACTTTTCTATAGTAAATTATTCAAAAAATAATTTTATACTGTCGCAAATTTTAAATATCCCAGGGATTGCCTTTTCTACAGTAAATTATTCAAAAACTAATTTTATACTGTCGCAAATTTTAAATATCCCAGGGATTGCCTTTTCTATAGTAAATTATTCAAAAAATAATTTTCAACTGTCACAAATTTTAATTACGCCAGGGATTGCCTTTTATATAGTAAATTATTCAAAAAATAATTTTATACTGTCGCAAATTTTATGTGCGCCAGGGATTGCCTTTTCTACAGTAAATTATTCAAAAAATAATTTTATACTGTCGCAAATTTTATGTGCGCCAGGGATTGCCTTTTATATAGTAAATTATTCAAAAAATAATTTTATACTGTCGCAAATTTTAAATATCCCAGGGATTGCCTTTTCTATAGTAAATTATTCAAAAAATAATTTTCTACTGTCGCAAATTTTAATTGCGCCAGGGATTGACTTTTCTGTAGTAAATTATTCAAAAAATAATTTTATACTGTCACAAATTTTAATTGCGCCAGGGATTGCCTTTTCTATAGTAAATTATTCAAAAAATAATTTTCTACTGTCGCAAATTTTAATTGCGCCAGGGATTGCCTTTTCTATAGTAAATTATTCAAAAAATAATTTTCTACTGTCGCAAATTTTAATTGCGCCAGGGATTGACTTTTCTATAGTAAATTATTCAAAAAATAATTTTCAACTGTCACAAATTTTATGTGCGCCAGGGATTGCCTTTTCTACAGTAAATTATTCAAAAACTAATTTTATACTGTCGCAAATTTTAATTGCGCCAGGGATTGACTTTTCTATAGTAAATTATTCAAAAAATAATTTTATACTGTCGCAAATTTTAAATATCCCAGGGATTGCCTTTTCTACAGTAAATTATTCAAAAACTAATTTTATACTGTCGCAAATTTTAAATATCCCAGGGATTGCCTTTTCTATAGTAAATTATTCAAAAAATAATTTTCAACTGTCACAAATTTTAATTACGCCAGGGATTGCCTTTTATATAGTAAATTATTCAAAAAATAATTTTATACTGTCGCAAATTTTATGTGCGCCAGGGATTGCCTTTTCTACAGTAAATTATTCAAAAAATAATTTTATACTGTCGCAAATTTTATGTGCGCCAGGGATTGCCTTTTATATAGTAAATTATTCAAAAACTAATTTTATACTGTCGCAAATTTTAATTGCGCCAGGGATTGACTTTTCTATAGTAAATTATTCAAAAAATAATTTTCTACTGTCGCAAATTTTAATTGCGCCAGGGATTGACTTTTCTATAGTAAATTATTCAAAAAATAATTTTATACTGTCACAAATTTAAATTGCGCCAGGGATTGCCTTTTCTATAGTAAATTATTCAAAAAATAATTTTCTACTGTCGCAAATTTTAATTGCGCCAGGGATTGCCTTTTCTATAGTAAATTATTCAAAAAATAATTTTATACTGTCGCAAATTTTAAATATCCCAGGGATTGCCTTTTCTACAGTAAATTATTCAAAAACTAATTTTATACTGTCGCAAATTTTAAATATCCCAGGGATTGCCTTTTCTATAGTAAATTATTCAAAAAATAATTTTCAACTGTCACAAATTTTATGTGCGCCAGGGATTGACTTTTCTATAGTAAATTATTCAAAAAATAATTTTCAACTGTCACAAATTTTATGTGCGCCAGGGATTGCCTTTTATATAGTAAATTATTCAAAAAATAATTTTATGCTGTCGCAAATTTTAATTACGCCAGGGATTGCCTTTTCTATAGTAAATTTTTCAAAAAATAATTTTATACTGTCGCAAATTTTAATTGCGCCAGGGATTGCCTTTTCTATAGTAAATTATTCAAAAACTAATTTTATACTGTCGCAAATTTTAATTGCGCCAGGGATTGACTTTTCTATAGTAAATTATTCAAAAAATAATTTTCAACTGTCACAAATTTTATGTGCGCCAGGGATTGACTTTTCTATAGTAAATTATTCAAAAAATAATTTTCAACTGTCACAAATTTTATGTGCGCCAGGGATTGCCTTTTATATAGTAAATTATTCAAAAACTAATTTTATACTGTCGCAAATTTTAATTACGCCAGGGATTGCCTTTTCTATAGTAAATTTTTCAAAAAATAATTTTATACTGTCGCAAATTTTAAATATCCCAGGGATTGCCTTTTATATAGTAAATTTTTCAAAAACTAATTTTATACTGTCGCAAATTTTAAATATCCCAGGGATTGCCTTTTATATAGTAAATTTTTCAAAAACTAATTTTCTACTGTCGCAAATTTTAATTGCGCCAGGGATTGACTTTTCTATAGTAAATTTTTCAAAAACTAATTTTATACTGTCACAAATTTTATGTGCGCCAGGGATTGCCTTTTATATAGTAAATTATTCAAAAACTAATTTTATACTGTCGCAAATTTTAATTACGCCAGGGATTGCCTTTTCTATAGTAAATTATTCAAAAACTAATTTTCAACTGTCACAAATTTTAATTGCGCCAGGGATTGACTTTTCTATAGTAAATTATTCAAAAAATAATTTTCAACTGTCACAAATTTTATGTGCGCCAGGGATTGACTTTTCTATAGTAAATTATTCAAAAAATAATTTTCAACTGTCACAAATTTTATGTGCGCCAGGGATTGCCTTTTCTACAGTAAATTATTCAAAAACTAATTTTATACTGTCGCAAATTTTAAATATCCCAGGGATTGCCTTTTCTATAGTAAATTATTCAAAAAATAATTTTCAACTGTCACAAATTTTAATTACGCCAGGGATTGCCTTTTATATAGTAAATTATTCAAAAAATAATTTTATACTGTCGCAAATTTTAATTGCGCCAGGGATTGCCTTTTCTACAGTAAATTATTCAAAAACTAATTTTATACTGTCGCAAATTTTAAATATCCCAGGGATTGCCTTTTCTATAGTAAATTATTCAAAAAATAATTTTCTACTGTCGCAAATTTTAAATATCCCAGGGATTGCCTTTTCTACAGTAAATTATTCAAAAACTAATTTTATACTGTCGCAAATTTTAATTACGCCAGGGATTGCCTTTTATATAGTAAATTATTCAAAAAATAATTTTATACTGTCGCAAATTTTATGTGCGCCAGGGATTGCCTTTTATATAGTAAATTATTCAAAAAATAATTTTATACTGTCGCAAATTTTATGTGCGCCAGGGATTGCCTTTTCTATAGTAAATTATTCAAAAAATAATTTTATACTGTCGCAAATTTTAAATATCCCAGGGATTGCCTTTTCTATAGTAAATTTTTCAAAAACTAATTTTATACTGTCACAAATTTTAATTGCGCCAGGGATTGCCTTTTCTATAGTAAATTATTCAAAAAATAATTTTATACTGTCGCAAATTTTAAATATCCCAGGGATTGCCTTTTCTATAGTAAATTTTTCAAAAAATAATTTTATACTGTCGCAAATTTTAATTGCGCCAGGGATTGCCTTTTCTATAGTAAATTTTTCAAAAAATAATTTTATACTGTCGCAAATTTTATGTGCGCCAGGGATTGCCTTTTCTATAGTAAATTATTCAAAAAATAATTTTATACTGTCGCAAATTTTAAATATCCCAGGGATTGCCTTTTCTATAGTAAATTATTCAAAAAATAATTTTATACTGTCGTAAATTTTATGTGCGCCAGGGATTGCCTTTTCTATAGTAAATTATTCAAAAAATAATTTTATACTGTCGCAAATTTTATGTGCGCCAGGGATTGCCTTTTCTATAGTAAATTATTCAAAAAATAATTTTATACTGTCGCAAATTTTAAATATCCCAGGGATTGCCTTTTCTACAGTAAATTATTCAAAAACTAATTTTATACTGTCGCAAATTTTAAATATCCCAGGGATTGCCTTTTCTATAGCAAATTATTCAAAAAATAATTTTCAACTGTCACAAATTTTAATTACGCCAGGGATTGCCTTTTCTATAGTAAATTATTCAAAAAATAATTTTTTACTGTCGCAAATTTTATGTGCGCCAGGGATTGCCTTTTCTATAGTAAATTATTCAAAAAATAATTTTCTACTGTCGCAAATTTTAAATATCCCAGGGATTGCCTTTTCTACAGTAAATTATTCAAAAAATAATTTTCAACTGTCACAAATTTTATGTGCGCCAGGGATTGCCTTTTCTACAGTAAATTATTCAAAAACTAATTTTATACTGTCACAAATTTTAATTACGCCAGGGATTGCCTTTTCTACAGTAAATTATTCAAAAAATAATTTTATACTGTCGCAAATTTTATGTGCGCCAGGGATTGCCTTTTCTACAGTAAATTATTCAAAAACTAATTTTTTACTGTCGCAAATTTTAATTGCGCCAGGGATTGCCTTTTCTATAGTAAATTATTCAAAAAATAATTTTATATTGTCGCAAATTTTATGTGCGCCAGGGATTGCCTTTTCTACAGTAAATTATTCAAAAAATAATTTTATACTGTCGCAAATTTTAAATATCCCAGGGATTGCCTTTTCTATAGTAAATTTTTCAAAACCTAATTTTCTACTGTCGCAAATTTTAATTACGCCAGGGATTGCCTTTTCTACAGTAAATTATTCAAAAACTAATTTTATACTGTCGCAAATTTTATGTGCGCCAGGGATTGACTTTTCTATAGTAAATTATTCAAAAAATAATTTTATACTGTCGCAAATTTTAAATATCCCAGGGATTGCCTTTTCTATAGTAAATTATTCAAAAAATAATTTTCTACTGTCGCAAATTTTAAATATCCCAGGGATTGCCTTTTCTACAGTAAATTATTCAAAAACTAATTTTCAACTGTCACAAATTTTATGTGCGCCAGGGATTGCCTTTTCTACAGTAAATTATTCAAAAACTAATTTTATACTGTCGCAAATTTTAAATATCCCAGGGATTGCCTTTTCTATAGTAAATTATTCAAAAAATAATTTTTTACTGTCGCAAATTTTAATTGCGCCAGGGATTGACTTTTCTATAGTAAATTTTTCAAAAAATAATTTTCAACTGTCACAAATTTTATGTGCGCCAGGGATTGCCTTTTCTACAGTAAATTATTCAAAAACTAATTTTATACTGTCACAAATTTTAATTGCGCCAGGGATTGCCTTTTCTACAGTAAATTATTCAAAAAATAATTTTCAACTGTCACAAATTTTATGTGCGCCAGGGATTGCCTTTTCTATAGTAAATTATTCAAAAAATAATTTTATACTGTCACAAATTTTAATTGCGCCAGGGATTGACTTTTCTATAGTAAATTATTCAAAAAATAATTTTATACTGTCGCAAATTTTATGTGCGCCAGGGATTGCCTTTTCTATAGTAAATTATTCAAAAACTAATTTTATACTGTCACAAATTTTAATTGCGCCAGGGATTGCCTTTTCTACAGTAAATTATTCAAAAACTAATTTTATACTGTCACAAATTTTATGTGCGCCAGGGATTGCCTTTTCTATAGTAAATTATTCAAAAAATAATTTTCAACTGTCACAAATTTTAATTGCGCCAGGGATTGCCTTTTCTATAGTAAATTATTCAAAAACTAATTTTATACTGTCGCAAATTTTATGTGCGCCAGGGATTGCCTTTTCTATAGTAAATTATTCAAAAAATAATTTTATACTGTCGCAAATTTTAAATATCCCAGGGATTGCCTTTTCTACAGTAAATTATTCAAAAACTAATTTTATACTGTCGCAAATTTTAATTGCGCCAGGGATTGACTTTTCTATAGTAAATTTTTCAAAAAATAATTTTCAACTGTCACAAATTTTATGTGCGCCAGGGATTGCCTTTTCTACAGTAAATTATTCAAAAACTAATTTTATACTGTCACAAATTTTAATTGCGCCAGGGATTGCCTTTTCTACAGTAAATTATTCAAAAACTAATTTTATACTGTCACAAATTTTATGTGCGCCAGGGATTGCCTTTTCTATAGTAAATTATTCAAAAACTAATTTTATACTGTCACAAATTTTATGTGCGCCAGGGATTGCCTTTTCTACAGTAAATTATTCAAAAACTAATTTTATACTGTCGCAAATTTTAAATATCCCAGGGATTGCCTTTTCTATAGTAAATTATTCAAAAAATAATTTTCTACTGTCGCAAATTTTAAATATCCCAGGGATTGCCTTTTCTACAGTAAATTATTCAAAAAATAATTTTCTACTGTCGCAAATTTTAAATATCCCAGGGATTGCCTTTTCTACAGTAAATTATTCAAAAACTAATTTTATACTGTCGCAAATTTTAAATATCCCAGGGATTGCCTTTTCTATAGTAAATTATTCAAAAAATAATTTTATACTGTCGCAAATTTTATGTGCGCCAGGGATTGCCTTTTCTATAGTAAATTATTCAAAAAATAATTTTCTACTGTCGCAAATTTTATGTGCGCCAGGGATTGCCTTTCTATAGTAAATTATTCAAAAAATAATTTTATACTGTCGCAAATTTTATGTGCGCCAGGGATTGCCTTTTCTATAGTAAATTATTCAAAAAATAATTTTCAACTGTCACAAATTTTAATTGCGCCAGGGATTGCCTTTTCTATAGTAAATTATTCAAAAAATAATTTTATACTGTCGCAAATTTTATGTGCGCCAGGGATTGCCTTTTCTATAGTAAATTATTCAAAAAATAATTTTATACTGTCACAAATTTTAATTACGCCAGGGATTGCCTTTTCTATAGTAAATTTTTCAAAAACTAATTTTCTACTGTCGCAAATTTTATGTGCGCCAGGGATTGCCTTTTCTATAGTAAATTATTCAAAAAATAATTTTATACTGTCGCAAATTTTATGTGCGCCAGGGATTGCCTTTTCTATAGTAAATTATTCAAAAAATAATTTTCAACTGTCACAAATTTTATGTGCGCCAGGGATTGCCTTTTCTACAGTAAATTATTCAAAAAATAATTTTATACTGTCGCAAATTTTAATTGCGCCAGGGATTGCCTTTTCTATAGTAAATTATTCAAAAAATAATTTTCAACTGTCACAAATTTTATGTGCGCCAGGGATTGCCTTTTCTACAGTAAATTATTCAAAAAATAATTTTATACTGTCGCAAATTTTATGTGCGCCAGGGATTGCCTTTTCTACAGTAAATTATTCAAAAACTAATTTTTTACTGTCGCAAATTTTAATTGCGCCAGGGATTGCCTTTTCTATAGTAAATTATTCAAAAAATAATTTTATACTGTCGCAAATTTTAAATATCCCAGGGATTGCCTTTTCTATAGTAAATTTTTCAAAAAATAATTTTATACTGTCGCAAATTTTAATTGCGCCAGGGATTGCCTTTTCTATAGTAAATTATTCAAAAAATAATTTTATACTGTCGCAAATTTTATGTGCGCCAGGGATTGACTTTTCTATAGTAAATTATTCAAAAAATAATTTTATACTGTCGCAAATTTTAATTGCGCCAGGGATTGCCTTTTCTATAGTAAATTATTCAAAAAATAATTTTCTACTGTCGCAAATTTTAATTGCGCCAGGGATTGCCTTTTCTATAGTAAATTATTCAAAAAATAATTTTCAACTGTCACAAATTTTATGTGCGCCAGGGATTGCCTTTTCTATAGTAAATTATTCAAAAAATAATTTTCAACTGTCACAAATTTTAATTGCGCCAGGGATTGCCTTTTCTATAGTAAATTATTCAAAAACTAATTTTCAACTGTCACAAATTTTAATTGCGCCAGGGATTGCCTTTTCTATAGTAAATTATTCAAAAAATAATTTTATACTGTCGCAAATTTTATGTGCGCCAGGGATTGCCTTTTCTATAGTAAATTATTCAAAAAATAATTTTATACTGTCGCAAATTTTATGTGCGCCAGGGATTGCCTTTTCTATAGTAAATTATTCAAAAACTAATTTTATACTGTCGCAAATTTTAATTGCGCCAGGGATTGCCTTTTCTATAGTAAATTATTCAAAAAATAATTTTCAACTGTCACAAATTTTAATTGCGCCAGGGATTGACTTTTCTACAGTAAATTATTCAAAAAATAATTTTCAACTGTCGCAAATTTTATGTGCGCCAGGGATTGCCTTTTCTACAGTAAATTATTCAAAAACTAATTTTATACTGTCACAAATTTTAAATATCCCAGGGATTGCCTTTTCTATAGTAAATTTTTCAAAAACTAATTTTCTACTGTCGCAAATTTTAATTGCGCCAGGGATTGACTTTTCTACAGTAAATTATTCAAAAAATAATTTTATACTGTCACAAATTTTATGTGCGCCAGGGATTGCCTTTTCTATAGTAAATTATTCAAAAAATAATTTTCTACTGTCGCAAATTTTAATTGCGCCAGGGATTGACTTTTCTATAGTAAATTATTCAAAAAATAATTTTCTACTGTCGCAAATTTTAATTGCGCCAGGGATTGACTTTTATATAGTAAATTTTTCAAAAAATAATTTTATACTGTCGCAAATTTTAATTACGCCAGGGATTGCCTTTTATATAGTAAATTATTCAAAAAATAATTTTCTACTGTCGCAAATTTTATGTGCGCCAGGGATTGACTTTTCTATAGTAAATTATTCAAAAAATAATTTTCTACTGTCGCAAATTTTAATTGCGCCAGGGATTGCCTTTTCTATAGTAAATTATTCAAAAAATAATTTTTTACTGTCGCAAATTTTATGTGCGCCAGGGATTGCCTTTTCTATAGTAAATTATTCAAAAAATAATTTTATACTGTCGCAAATTTTAAATATCCCAGGGATTGCCTTTTCTACAGTAAATTATTCAAAAACTAATTTTATACTGTCACAAATTTTATGTGCGCCAGGGATTGCCTTTTCTATAGTAAATTATTCAAAAAATAATTTTCAACTGTCGCAAATTTTATGTGCGCCAGGGATTGACTTTTCTATAGTAAATTATTCAAAAAATAATTTTATACTGTCGCAAATTTTATGTGCGCCAGGGATTGCCTTTTCTATAGTAAATTATTCAAAAAATAATTTTATACTGTCGCAAATTTTATGTGCGCCAGGGATTGACTTTTCTATAGTAAATTATTCAAAAAATAATTTTATACTGTCGCAAATTTTAAATATCCCAGGGATTGCCTTTTCTATAGTAAATTTTTCAAAAACTAATTTTATACTGTCGCAAATTTTATGTGCGCCAGGGATTGACTTTTCTATAGTAAATTATTCAAAAAATAATTTTATACTGTCGCAAATTTTAAATATCCCAGGGATTGCCTTTTCTATAGTAAATTATTCAAAAAATAATTTTATACTGTCGCAAATTTTAAATATCCCAGGGATTGCCTTTTCTATAGTAAATTTTTCAAAAACTAATTTTATACTGTCGCAAATTTTATGTGCGCCAGGGATTGACTTTTCTATAGTAAATTATTCAAAAAATAATTTTATACTGTCGCAAATTTTAAATATCCCAGGGATTGCCTTTTCTATAGTAAATTTTTCAAAAACTAATTTTATACTGTCGCAAATTTTATGTGCGCCAGGGATTGACTTTTCTATAGTAAATTATTCAAAAAATAATTTTATACTGTCGCAAATTTTATGTGCGCCAGGGATTGCCTTTTCTATAGTAAATTATTCAAAAACTAATTTTATCCTGTCACAAATTTTAAATATCCCAGGGATTGCCTTTTCTATAGTAAATTATTCAAAAAATAATTTTATACTGTCGCAAATTTTAATTACGCCAGGGATTGCCTTTTCTATAGTAAATTATTCAAAAAATAATTTTCAACTGTCACAAATTTTAATTGCTCCAGGGATTGCCTTTTATATAGTAAATTATTCAAAAAATAATTTTATACTGTCGCAAATTTTATGTGCGCCAGGGATTGCCTTTTCTATAGTAAATTATTCAAAAAATAATTTTATACTGTCGCAAATTTTAAATATCCCAGGGATTGCCTTTTCTATAGTAAATTATTCAAAAAATAATTTTATACTGTCGCAAATTTTATGTGCGCCAGGGATTGCCTTTTCTATAGTAAATTATTCAAAAAATAATTTTATACTGTCGCAAATTTTAAATATCCCAGGGATTGCCTTTTCTATAGTAAATTTTTCAAAAACTAATTTTATACTGTCGCAAATTTTAATTACGCCAGGGATTGCCTTTTATATAGTAAATTATTCAAAAAATAATTTTATACTGTCGCAAATTTTATGTGCGCCAGGGATTGCCTTTTCTATAGTAAATTATTCAAAAAATAATTTTATACTGTCGCAAATTTTAAATATCCCAGGGATTGCCTTTTCTATAGTAAATTATTCAAAAAATAATTTTATACTGTCGCAAATTTTATGTGCGCCAGGGATTGCCTTTTCTATAGTAAATTATTCAAAAAATAATTTTATACTGTCGCAAATTTTAATTGCGCCAGGGATTGCCTTTTCTACAGTAAATTATTCAAAAAATAATTTTATACTGTCGCAAATTTTATGTGCGCCAGGGATTGCCTTTTCTATAGTAAATTATTCAAAAAATAATTTTATACTGTCGCAAATTTTATGTGCGCCAGGGATTGACTTTTCTATAGTAAATTATTCAAAAAATAATTTTATACTGTCGCAAATTTTATGTGCGCCAGGGATTGCCTTTTCTATAGTAAATTTTTCAAAAACTAATTTTATACTGTCGCAAATTTTATGTGCGCCAGGGATTGCCTTTTCTACAGTAAATTATTCAAAAAATAATTTTATACTGTCGCAAATTTTAATTGCGCCAGGGATTGCCTTTTCTATAGTAAATTATTCAAAAAATAATTTTCAACTGTCACAAATTTTATGTGCGCCAGGGATTGCCTTTTCTACAGTAAATTATTCAAAAAATAATTTTATACTGTCGCAAATTTTAAATATCCCAGGGATTGCCTTTTCTATAGTAAATTATTCAAAAACTAATTTTATACTGTCGCAAATTTTAATTACGCCAGGGATTGCCTTTTATATAGTAAATTATTCAAAAAATAATTTTATACTGTCGCAAATTTTAATTGCGCCAGGGATTGCCTTTTCTATAGTAAATTATTCAAAAAATAATTTTCAACTGTCACAAATTTTATGTGCGCCAGGGATTGCCTTTTCTACAGTAAATTATTCAAAAAATAATTTTCTACTGTCGCAAATTTTAAATATCCCAGGGATTGCCTTTTCTACAGTAAATTATTCAAAAACTAATTTTATACTGTCGCAAATTTTAATTACGCCAGGGATTGCCTTTTATATAGTAAATTATTCAAAAAATAATTTTATACTGTCGCAAATTTTAATTGCGCCAGGGATTGACTTTTCTATAGTAAATTTTTCAAAAAATAATTTTCAACTGTCACAAATTTTATGTGCGCCAGGGACTGCCTTTTCTACAGTAAATTATTCAAAAACTAATTTTATACTGTCGCAAATTTTATGTGCGCCAGGGATTGCCTTTTCTACAGTAAATTATTCAAAAACTAATTTTTTACTGTCGCAAATTTTAATTGCGCCAGGGATTGCCTTTTCTATAGTAAATTATTCAAAAAATAATTTTATACTGTCGCAAATTTTATGTGCGCCAGGGATTGCCTTTTCTATAGTAAATTATTCAAAAAATAATTTTATACTGTCGCAAATTTTAAATATCCCAGGGATTGCCTTTTCTACAGTAAATTATTCAAAAACTAATTTTATACTGTCGCAAATTTTAATTACGCCAGGGATTGCCTTTTATATAGTAAATTATTCAAAAAATAATTTTATACTGTCGCAAATTTTAAATATCCCAGGGATTGCCTTTTCTATAGTAAATTATTCAAAAAATAATTTTATACTGTCGCAAATTTTATGTGCGCCAGGGATTGCCTTTTCTATAGTAAATTATTCAAAAAATAATTTTCAACTGTCACAAATTTTATGTGCGCCAGGGATTGCCTTTTCTACAGTAAATTATTCAAAAAATAATTTTATACTGTCACAAATTTTAATTACGCCAGGGATTGCCTTTTCTATAGTAAATTTTTCAAAAACTAATTTTCTACTGTCGCAAATTTTATGTGCGCCAGGGATTGCCTTTTCTATAGTAAATTATTCAAAAAATAATTTTATACTGTCGCAAATTTTAATTGCGCCAGGGATTGCCTTTTCTATAGTAAATTTTTCAAAAACTAATTTTATACTGTCGCAAATTTTATGTGCGCCAGGGATTGCCTTTTCTACAGTAAATTATTCAAAAAATAATTTTATACTGTCGCAAATTTTAATTGCGCCAGGGATTGCCTTTTCTATAGTAAATTATTCAAAAAATAATTTTCAACTGTCACAAATTTTATGTGCGCCAGGGATTGCCTTTTCTATAGTAAATTATTCAAAAACTAATTTTATACTGTCACAAATTTTAATTGCGCCAGGGATTGCCTTTTCTACAGTAAATTATTCAAAAAATAATTTTCTACTGTCGCAAATTTTATGTGCGCCAGGGATTGCCTTTTCTATAGTAAATTATTCAAAAACTAATTTTATACTGTCACAAATTTTAATTGCGCCAGGGATTGCCTTTTCTACAGTAAATTATTCAAAAAATAATTTTCTACTGTCGCAAATTTTAAATATCCCAGGGATTGCCTTTTCTACAGTAAATTATTCAAAAAATAATTTTTAACTGTCGCAAATTTTAATTGCGCCAGGGATTGACTTTTCTATAGTAAATTATTCAAAAAATAATTTTCTACTGTCGCAAATTTTAATTGCGCCAGGGATTGACTTTTCTACAGTAAATTATTCAAAAAATAATTTTCAACTGTCACAAATTTTATGTGCGCCAGGGATTGCCTTTTCTACAGTAAATTATTCAAAAAATAATTTTCTACTGTCGCAAATTTTAATTGCGCCAGGGATTGACTTTTCTATAGTAAATTATTCAAAAAATAATTTTCTACTGTCGCAAATTTTAATTGCGCCAGGGATTGACTTTTCTACAGTAAATTATTCAAAAAATAATTTTATACTGTCACAAATTTTATGTGCGCCAGGGATTGCCTTTTCTATAGTAAATTATTCAAAAAATAATTTTCTACTGTCGCAAATTTTAATTGCGCCAGGGATTGACTTTTCTATAGTAAATTATTCAAAAAATAATTTTCTACTGTCGCAAATTTTAATTGCTCCAGGGATTGACTTTTCTATAGTAAATTATTCAAAAAATAATTTTATACTGTCACAAATTTTAATTGCGCCAGGGATTGACTTTTCTATAGTAAATTATTCAAAAAATAATTTTATACTGTCGCAAATTTTAATTACGCCAGGGATTGCCTTTTCTATAGTAAATTATTCAAAAAATAATTTTATACTGTCGCAAATTTTAAATATCCCAGGGATTGCCTTTTCTACAGTAAATTATTCAAAAAATAATTTTATACTGTCGCAAATTTTAATTGCGCCAGGGATTGACTTTTCTATAGTAAATTATTCAAAAAATAATTTTATACTGTCGCAAATTTTAATTGCGCCAGGGATTGACTTTTCTATAGTAAATTATTCAAAAAATAATTTTCTACTGTCGCAAATTTTAAATATCCCAGGGATTGCCTTTTCTACAGTAAATTATTCAAAAAATAATTTTATACTGTCGCAAATTTTAATTGCGCCAGGGATTGACTTTTCTATAGTAAATTATTCAAAAAATAATTTTCTACTGTCGCAAATTTTAATTGCGCCAGGGATTGACTTTTCTATAGTAAATTATTCAAAAAATAATTTTCTACTGTCGCAAATTTTAATTGCGCCAGGGATTGACTTTTCTATAGTAAATTATTCAAAAAATAATTTTATACTGTCACAAATTTTAATTGCGCCAGGGATTGACTTTTCTATAGTAAATTATTCAAAAAATAATTTTATACTGTCACAAATTTTATGTGCGCCAGGGATTGCCTTTTCTATAGTAAATTATTCAAAAAATAATTTTATACTGTCGCAAATTTTAAATATCCCAGGGATTGCCTTTTCTACAGTAAATTATTCAAAAAATAATTTTATACTGTCGCAAATTTTAATTGCGCCAGGGATTGACTTTTCTATAGTAAATTATTCAAAAAATAATTTTCTACTGTCGCAAATTTTAAATATCCCAGGGATTGCCTTTTCTATAGTAAATTTTTCAAAAACTAATTTTCTACTGTCGCAAATTTTAATTGCGCCAGGGATTGACTTTTCTACAGTAAATTATTCAAAAAATAATTTTCAACTGTCACAAATTTTATGTGCGCCAGGGATTGCCTTTTCTACAGTAAATTATTCAAAAACTAATTTTATACTGTCAGAAATTTTATGTGCGCCAGGGATTGCCTTTTCTATAGTAAATTATTCAAAAAATAATTTTATACTGTCGCAAATTTTAAATATCCCAGGGATTGCCTTTACTACAGTAAATTATTCAAAAAATAATTTTATACTGTCGCAAATTTTAATTGCGCCAGGGATTGACTTTTCTATAGTAAATTATTCAAAAAATAATTTTCTACTGTCGCAAATTTTAAATATCCCAGGGATTGCCTTTTCTATAGTAAATTTTTCAAAAACTAATTTTATACTGTCACAAATTTTAATTGCGCCAGGGATTGACTTTTCTATAGTAAATTATTCAAAAACTAATTTTCTACTGTCGCAAATTTTAATTGCGCCAGGGATTGACTTTTCTATAGTAAATTATTCAAAAAATAATTTTCTACTGTCGCAAATTTTAATTGCGCCAGGGATTGACTTTTCTACAGTAAATTATTCAAAAAATAATTTTCAACTGTCACAAATTTTATGTGCGCCAGGGATTGCCTTTTCTACAGTAAATTATTCAAAAACTAATTTTATACTGTCACAAATTTTATGTGCGCCAGGGATTGCCTTTTCTATAGTAAATTATTCAAAAAATAATTTTCTACTGTCGCAAATTTTAATTGCGCCAGGGATTGACTTTTCTACAGTAAATTATTCAAAAAATAATTTTCAACTGTCACAAATTTTATGTGCGCCAGGGATTGCCTTTTCTACAGTAAATTATTCAAAAAATAATTTTCTACTGTCGCAAATTTTAATTGCGCCAGGGATTGACTTTTCTATAGTAAATTATTCAAAAAATAATTTTCTACTGTCGCAAATTTTAATTGCGCCAGGTATTGACTTTTCTACAGTAAATTATTCAAAAAATAATTTTATACTGTCACAAATTTTATGTGCGCCAGGGATTGCCTTTTCTATAGTAAATTATTCAAAAAATAATTTTCTACTGTCGCAAATTTTAATTGCGCCAGGGATTGACTTTTCTATAGTAAATTATTCAAAAAATAATTTTCTACTGTCGCAAATTTTAATTGCGCCAGGGATTGACTTTTCTATAGTAAATTATTCAAAAAATAATTTTATACTGTCACATATTTTAATTGCGCCAGGGATTGACTTTTCTATAGTAAATTATTCAAAAAATAATTTTTTACTGTCGCAAATTTTAAATATCCCAGGGGTTGCCTTTTCTATAGTAAATTATTCAAAAACTAATTTTATACTGTCGCAAATTTTATGTGCGCCAGGGATTGCCTTTTCTATAGTAAATTATTCAAAAAATAATTTTCAACTGTCACAAATTTTAATTGCGCCAGGGATTGCCTTTTCTATAGTAAATTATTCAAAAAATAATTTTATACTGTCGCAAATTTTAATTGCGCCAGGGATTGCCTTTTCTATAGTAAATTATTCAAAAAATAATTTTCTACTGTCGCAAATTTTATGTGCGCCAGGGATTGCCTTTTCTACAGTAAATTATTCAAAAAATAATTTTATACTGTCGCAAATTTTATGTGCGCCAGGGATTGCCTTTTCTACAGTAAATTATTCAAAAAATAATTTTCTACTGTCGCAAATTTTAATTGCGCCAGGGATTGCCTTTTCTATAGTAAATTATTCAAAAAATAATTTTCTACTGTCACAAATTTTATGTGCGCCAGGGATTGCCTTTTCTATAGTAAATTATTCAAAAAATAATTTTCAACTGTCACAAATTTTAATTGCGCCAGGGATTGCCTTTTCTACAGTAAATTATTCAAAAAATAATTTTATACTGTCGCAAATTTTAAATATCCCAGGGATTGCCTTTTCTACAGTAAATTATTCAAAAAATAATTTTATACTGTCGCAAATTTTAATTGCGCCAGGGATTGACTTTTCTATAGTAAATTATTCAAAAAATAATTTTCTACTGTCGCAAATTTTAATTGCGCCAGGGATTGCCTTTTCTATAGTAAATTATTCAAAAAATAATTTTCTACTGTCACAAATTTTATGTGCGCCAGGGATTGCCTTTTCTATAGTAAATTATTCAAAAAATAATTTTCAACTGTCACAAATTTTAATTGCGCCAGGGATTGCCTTTTCTACAGTAAATTATTCAAAAAATAATTTTATACTGTCGCAAATTTTAAATATCCCAGGGATTGCCTTTTCTATAGTAAATTATTCAAAAAATAATTTTATACTGTCACAAATTTTATGTGCGCCAGGGATTGCCTTTTCTATAGTAAATTTTTCAAAAACTAATTTTATACTGTCGCAAATTTTATGTGCGCCAGGGATTGCCTTTTATATAGTAAATTATTCAAAAAATAATTTTATACTGTCGCAAATTTTAAATATCCCAGGGATTGCCTTTTCTACAGTAAATTATTCAAAAAATAATTTTATACTGTCGCAAATTTTAATTGCGCCAGGGATTGACTTTTCTATAGTAAATTATTCAAAAAATAATTTTCAACTGTCACAAATTTTATGTGCGCCAGGGATTGCCTTTTCTACAGTAAATTATTCAAAAACTAATTTTATACTGTCACAAATTTTATGTGCGCCAGGGATTGCCTTTTCTATAGTAAATTATTCAAAAAATAATTTTATACTGTCGCAAATTTTAAATATCCCAGGGATTGCCTTTTCTACAGTAAATTATTCAAAAAATAATTTTATACTGTCGCAAATTTTAATTGCGCCAGGGATTGACTTTTCTATAGTAAATTATTCAAAAAATAATTTTCTACTGTCGCAAATTTTAAATATCCCAGGGATTGCCTTTTCTATAGTAAATTTTTCAAAAACTAATTTTATACTGTCACAAATTTTATGTGCGCCAGGGATTGCCTTTTCTACAGTAAATTATTCAAAAACTAATTTTATACTGTCACAAATTTTATGTGCGCCAGGGATTGCCTTTTCTACAGTAAATTATTCAAAAACTAATTTTATACTGTCACAAATTTTATGTGCGCCAGGGATTGCCTTTTCTATAGTAAATTATTCAAAAAATAATTTTATACTGTCGCAAATTTTAAATATCCCAGGGATTGCCTTTTCTACAGTAAATTATTCAAAAAATAATTTTATACTGTCGCAAATTTTAAATATCCCAGGGATTGCCTTTTCTACAGTAAATTATTCAAAAAATAATTTTATACTGTCGCAAATTTTAATTGCGCCAGGGATTGACTTTTCTATAGTAAATTATTCAAAAAATAATTTTCTACTGTCGCAAATTTTAATTGCGCCAGGGATTGACTTTTCTATAGTAAATTATTCAAAAAATAATTTTCTACTGTCGCAAATTTTAATTGCGCCAGGGATTGACTTTTCTATAGTAAATTATTCAAAAAATAATTTTATACTGTCACAAATTTTAATTGCGCCAGGGATTGACTTTTCTATAGTAAATTATTCAAAAAATAATTTTATACTGTCGCAAATTTTAATTGCGCCAGGGATTGACTTTTCTACAGTAAATTATTCAAAAACTAATTTTATACTGTCGGAAATTTTATGTGCGCCAGGGATTGCCTTTTATATAGTAAATTATTCAAAAAATAATTTTATACTGTCGCAAATTTTAAATATCCCAGGGATTGCCTTTTCTACAGTAAATTATTCAAAAAATAATTTTATACTGTCGCAAATTTTAATTGCGCCAGGGATTGACTTTTCTATAGTAAATTATTCAAAAAATAATTTTCTACTGTCGCAAATTTTAATTGCGCCAGGGATTGACTTTTCTACAGTAAATTATTCAAAAAATAATTTTTTACTGTCGCAAATTTTATGTGCGCCAGGGATTGCCTTTTCTATAGTAAATTATTCAAAAAATAATTTTCTACTGTCGCAAATTTTAATTGCGCCAGGGATTGCCTTTTCTATAGTAAATTATTCAAAAAATAATTTTATACTGTCACAAATTTTATGTGCGCCAGGGATTGCCTTTTATATAGTAAATTATTCAAAAAATAATTTTATACTGTCGCAAATTTTAAATATCCCAGGGATTGCCTTTTCTACAGTAAATTATTCAAAAAATAATTTTATACTGTCGCAAATTTTAATTGCGCCAGGGATTGACTTTTCTATCGTAAATTATTCAAAAAATAATTTTCTACTGTCGCAAATTTTAATTGCTCCAGGGATTGACTTTTCTATAGTAAATTATTCAAAAAATAATTTTTTACTGTCGCAAATTTTATGTGCGCCAGGGATTGCCTTTTCTATAGTAAATTATTCAAAAAATAATTTTCTACTGTCGCAAATTTTAATTGCGCCAGGGATTGCCTTTTCTATAGTAAATTATTCAAAAAATAATTTTCAACTGTCACAAATTTTATGTGCGCCAGGGATTGCCTTTTCTATAGTAAATTATTCAAAAAATAATTTTCAACTGTCACAAATTTTAATTGCGCCAGGGATTGCCTTTTCTATAGTAAATTTTTCAAAAAATAATTTTATACTGTCGCAAATTTTATGTGCGCCAGGGATTGCCTTTTCTATAGTAAATTATTCAAAAACTAATTTTATACTGTCGCAAATTTTAATTACGCCAGGGATTGCCTTTTCTATAGTAAATTATTCAAAAAATAATTTTCAACTGTCACAAATTTTATGTGCGCCAGGGATTGCCTTTTCTATAGTAAATTATTCAAAAACTAATTTTATACTGTCGCAAATTTTAATTGCGCCAGGGATTGCCTTTTCTATAGTAAATTTTTCAAAAAATAATTTTATACTGTCGCAAATTTTATGTGCGCCAGGGATTGCCTTTTCTATAGTAAATTATTCAAAAACTAATTTTATACTGTCGCAAATTTTAATTACGCCAGGGATTGCCTTTTCTATAGTAAATTATTCAAAAAATAATTTTATACTGTCACAAATTTTATGTGCGCCAGGGATTGCCTTTTATATAGTAAATTTTTCAAAAAATAATTTTTTACTGTCGCAAATTTTAATTGCGCCAGGGATTGCCTTTTCTATAGTAAATTATTCAAAAAATAATTTTATACTGTCGCAAATTTTATGTGCGCCAGGGATTGCCTTTTCTATAGTAAATTATTCAAAAAATAATTTTCTACTGTCGCAAATTTTAAATATCCCAGGGATTGCCTTTTCTACAGTAAATTATTCAAAAAATAATTTTTTACTGTCGCAAATTTTATGTGCGCCAGGGATTGCCTTTTCTATAGTAAATTATTCAAAAAATAATTTTTTACTGTCGCAAATTTTATGTGCGCCAGGGATTGCCTTTTCTATAGTAAATTATTCAAAAAATAATTTTATACTGTCGCAAATTTTATGTGCGCCAGGGATTGCCTTTTCTATAGTAAATTATTCAAAAAATAATTTTCAACTGTCACAAATTTTATGTGCGCCAGGGATTGCCTTTTCTATAGTAAATTATTCAAAAAATAATTTTATACTGTCGCAAATTTTATGTGCGCCAGGGATTGCCTTTTCTATAGTAAATTATTCAAAAAATAATTTTCAACTGTCACAAATTTTATGTGCGCCAGGGATTGCCTTTTCTATAGTAAATTATTCAAAAAATAATTTTCAACTGTCACAAATTTTAATTGCGCCAGGGATTGCCTTTTCTATAGTAAATTTTTCAAAAAATAATTTATACTGTCGCAAATTTTATGTGCGCCAGGGATTGCCTTTTCTATAGTAAATTATTCAAAAACTAATTTTATACTGTCGCAAATTTTAATTACGCCAGGGATTGCCTTTTCTATAGTAAATTATTCAAAAAATAATTTTCAACTGTCACAAATTTTATGTGCGCCAGGGATTGCCTTTTCTATAGTAAATTATTCAAAAACTAATTTTCTACTGTCGCAAATTTTAAATATCCCAGGGATTGCCTTTTCTATAGTAAATTATTCAAAAACTAATTTTATACTGTCGCAAATTTTAATTACGCCAGGGATTGCCTTTTCTATAGTAAATTATTCAAAAAATAATTTTCAACTGTCACAAATTTTAATTGCGCCAGGGATTGCCTTTTCTATAGTAAATTATTCAAAAAAATAATTTTCAACTGTCACAAATTTTAATTGCGCCAGGGATTGCCTTTTCTATAGTAAATTTTTCAAAAATAATTTTATACTGTCGCAAATTTTATGTGCGCCAGGGATTGCCTTTTCTATAGTAAATTATTCAAAAACTAATTTATACTGTCGCAAATTTTAATTGCGCCAGGGATTGCCTTTTCTATAGTAAATTATTCAAAAAATAATTTTCTACTGTTGCAAATTTTAAATATCCCAGGGATTGCCTTTTCTATAGTAAATTATTCAAAAACTAATTTTATACTGTCGCAAATTTTAATTACGCCAGGGATTGCCTTTTCTATAGTAAATTATTCAAAAAATAATTTTATACTGTCACAAATTTTATGTGCGCCAGGGATTGCCTTTTATATAGTAAATTTTTCAAAAAATAATTTTTACTGTCGCAAATTTTAATTGCGCCAGGATTGCCTTTTCTATAGTAAATTATTCAAAAAATAATTTTATACTGTCGCAAATTTTATGTGCGCCAGGGATTGCCTTTTCTATAGTAAATTATTCAAAAAATAATTTTCAACTGTCACAAATTTTATGTGCGCCAGGGATTGCCTTTTCTATAGTAAATTATTCAAAAAATAATTTTCAACTGTCACAAATTTTAATTGCGCCAGGGATTGCCTTTTCTATAGTAAATTTTTCAAAAAATAATTTTATACTGTCGCAAATTTTATGTGCGCCAGGGATTGCCTTTTCTATAGTAAATTATTCAAAAACTAATTTTATACTGTCGCAAATTTTAATTGCGCCAGGGATTGCCTTTCTATAGTAAATTAGTCAAAAACTAATTTTATACTGTCGCAAATTTTAATTGCGCCAGGGATTGCCTTTTCTATAGTAAATTATTCAAAAAATAATTTTCTACTGTCGCAAATTTTAAATATCCCAGGGATTGCCTTTTCTATAGTAAATTATTCAAAAACTAATTTTATACTGTCGCAAATTTTAGATTACGCCAGGGATTGCCTTTTCTATAGTAAATTATTCAAAAATAATTTTCAACTGTCACAAATTTTAAATATCCCAGGGATTGCCTTTTCTATAGTAAATTTTTCAAAACTAATTTTATACTGTCGCAAATTTTTATGTGCGCCAGGGATTGCCTTTTCTACAGTAAATTATTCAAAAACTAATTTTATACTGTCGCAAATTTTATGTGCGCCAGGGATTGCCTTTTCTATAGTAAATTATTCAAAAACTAATTTTATACTGTCGCAAATTTTATGTGCGCCAGGGATTGCCTTTTCTATAGTAAATTATTCAAAAAATAATTTTCTACTGTCACAAATTTTAAATATCCCAGGGATTGCCTTTTCTACAGTAAATTATTCAAAAAATAATTTTATACTGTCGCAAATTTTATGTGCGCCAGGGATTGCCTTTTCTACAGTAAATTATTCAAAAATAATTTTATACTGTCGCAAATTTTATGTGCGCCAGGGATTGCCTTTTCTATAGTAAATTATTCAAAAAATAATTTTTTACTGTCGCAAATTTTAAATATCCCAGGGATTGCCTTTTCTATAGTAAATTATTCAAAAACTAATTTTATACTGTCGCAAATTTTAAATATCCCAGGGATTGCCTTTTCTACAGTAAATTATTCAAAAATAATTTTCAACTGTCACAAATTTTATGTGCGCCAGGGATTGACTTTTCTATAGTAAATTATTCAAAAAATAATTTTATACTGTCGCAAATTTTAATTGCGCCAGGGATTGCCTTTTCTATAGTAAATTATTCAAAAAATAATTTTTTACTGTCGCAAATTTTAAATATCCCAGGGATTGCCTTTTCTATAGTAAATTATTCAAAAACTAATTTTATACTGTCGCAAATTTTAATTGCGCCAGGGATTGGCCTTTTCTATAGTAAATTATTCAAAAAATAATTTTCTACTGTCGCAAATTTTAAATATCCCAGGGATTGCCTTTTATATAGTAAATTATTCAAAAAATAATTTTATACTGTCGCAAATTTTAATTGCGCCAGGGGATTGCCTTTTCTACAGTAAATTATTCAAAAAATAATTTTCTACTGTCGCAAATTTTAAATATCCCAGGGATTGCCTTTTATATAGTAAATTATTCAAAAAAATAATTTTCTACTGTCGCAAATTTTAAATATCCCTGGGATTGCCTTTTCTACAGTAAATTATTCAAAAAATAATTTTCAACTGTCACAAATTTTATGTGCGCCAGGGATTGCCTTTTCTACAGTAAATTATTCAAAAACTAATTTTATACTGTCGCAAATTTTATGTGCGCCAGGATTGCCTTTTCTATAGTAAATTTTCAAAAATAATTTTCTACTGTCACAAATTTTAAATATCCCAGGGATTGCCTTTTCTACAGTAAATTATTCAAAAAATAATTTTATACTGTCGCAAATTTTATGTGCTCCAGGGATTGCCTTTTCTACAGTAAATTATTCAAAAAATAATTTTATACTGTCGCAAATTTTATGTGCGCCAGGGATTGCCTTTTCTATAGTAAATTATTCAAAAAATAATTTTTTACTGTCGCAAATTTTAAATATCCCAGGGATTGCCTTTTCTATAGTAAATTATTCAAAAACTAATTTTATACTGTCGCAAATTTTAAATATCCCAGGGATTGCCTTTTCTACAGTAAATTATTCAAAAAATAATTTTCAACTGTCACAAATTTTATGTGCGCCAGGGATTGACTTTTCTATAGTAAATTATTCAAAAAATAATTTTATACTGTCGCAAATTTTAATTGCGCCAGGGATTGCCTTTTCTATAGTAAATTATTCAAAAAATAATTTTTTACTGTCGCAAATTTTAAATATCCCAGGGATTGCCTTTTCTATAGTAAATTATTCAAAAACTAATTTTATACTGTCGCAAATTTTATGTGCGCCAGGGATTGCCTTTTCTATAGTAAATTATTCAAAAAATAATTTTCAACTGTCACAAATTTTAATTGCGCCAGGGATTGCCTTTTATATAGTAAATTATTCAAAAAATAATTTTATACTGTCGCAAATTTTAATTGCGCCAGGGATTGCCTTTTCTATAGTAAATTATTGAAAAAATAATTTTCTACTGTCGCAAATTTTATGTGCGCCAGGGATTGCCTTTTCTACAGTAAATTATTCAAAAAATAATTTTATACTGTCGCAAATTTTATGTGCACCAGGGATTGCCTTTTCTACAGTAAATTATTCAAAAACTAATTTTTTACTGTCGCAAATTTTAATTGCGCCAGGGATTGCCTTTTCTATAGTAAATTATTCAAAAAATAATTTTATACTGTCGCAAATTTTAAATATCCCAGGGATTGCCTTTTCTATAGTAAATTATTCAAAAAATAATTTTATACTGTCGCAAATTTTATGTGCGCCAGGGATTGCCTTTTCTATAGTAAATTATTCAAAAAATAATTTTATACTGTCGCAAATTTTAAATATCCCAGGGATTGCCTTTTCTACAGTAAATTTTTCAAAAAATAATTTTATACTGTCACAAATTTTATGTGCGCCAGGGATTGCCTTTTCTATAGTAAATTTTTCAAAAAATAATTTTCAACTGTCACAAATTTTATGTGCGCCAGGGATTGCCTTTTCTACAGTAAATTATTCAAAAACTAATTTTATACTGTCACAAATTTTATGTGCGCCAGGGATTGCCTTTTCTATAGTAAATTATTCAAAAAATAATTTTCTACTGTCGCAAATTTTATGTGCGCCAGGGATTGCCTTTTCTATAGTAAATTATTCAAAAAATAATTTTCAACTGTCACAAATTTTAATTGCGCCAGGGATTGCCTTTTATATAGTAAATTATTCAAAAAATAATTTTATACTGTCGCAAATTTTAATTGCGCCAGGGATTGCCTTTTCTATAGTAAATTATTCAAAAAATAATTTTCTACTGTCGCAAATTTTATGTGCGCCAGGGATTGCCTTTTCTACAGTAAATTATTCAAAAAATAATTTTATACTGTCGCAAATTTTATGTGCGCCAGGGATTGCCTTTTCTACAGTAAATTATTCAAAAACTAATTTTTTACTGTCGCAAATTTTAATTGCGCCAGGGATTGCCTTTTCTATAGTAAATTATTCAAAAAATAATTTTATACTGTCGCAAATTTTAAATATCCCAGGGATTGCCTTTTCTATAGTAAATTATTCAAAAAATAATTTTATACTTTCGCAAATTTTATGTGCGCCAGGGATTGCCTTTTCTATAGTAAATTATTCAAAAAATAATTTTCTACTGTCGCAAATTTTATGTGCGCCAGGGATTGCCTTTTCTACAGTAAATTATTCAAAAACTAATTTTATACTGTCACAAATTTTATGTGCGCCAGGGATTGCCTTTTCTATAGTAAATTATTCAAAAAATAATTTTCAACTGTCACAAATTTTATGTGCGCCAGGGATTGCCTTTTCTATAGTAAATTATTCAAAAAATAATTTTCAACTGTCACAAATTTTAATTGCGCCAGGGATTGCCTTTTCTACAGTAAATTATTCAAAAAATAATTTTCTACTGTCACAAATTTTATGTGCGCCAGGGATTGCCTTTTCTATAGTAAATTATTCAAAAAATAATTTTATACTGTCGCAAATTTTAATTGCGCCAGGGATTGCCTTTTCTACAGTAAATTATTCAAAAAATAATTTTATACTGTCACAAATTTTAATTGCGCCAGGGATTGCCTTTTCTACAGTAAATTATTCAAAAAATAATTTTATACTGTCGCAAATTTTAAATATCCCAGGGATTGCCTTTTCTACAGTAAATTATTCAAAAAATAATTTTATACTGTCGCAAATTTTAATTGCGCCAGGGATTGACTTTTCTATAGTAAATTATTCAAAAAATAATTTTCTACTGTCGCAAATTTTATGTGCGCCAGGGATTGCCTTTTCTATAGTAAATTATTCAAAAAATAATTTTCTACTGTCGCAAATTTTATGTGCGCCAGGGATTGCCTTTTCTACAGTAAATTATTCAAAAACTAATTTTATACTGTCGCAAATTTTAATTGCGCCAGGGATTGCCTTTTCTACAGTAAATTATTCAAAAAATAATTTTATACTGTCGCAAATTTTAAATATCCCAGGGATTGCCTTTTCTACAGTAAATTATTCAAAAAATAATTTTATACTGTCGCAAATTTTAATTGCGCCAGGGATTGACTTTTCTATAGTAAATTATTCAAAAAATAATTTTCTACTGTCGCAAATTTTAATTGCGCCAGGGATTGCCTTTTCTATAGTAAATTATTCAAAAACTAATTTTATACTGTCGCAAATTTTAAATATCCCAGGGATTGCCTTTTCTATAGTAAATTATTCAAAAAATAATTTTTTACTGTCGCAAATTTTATGTGCGCCAGGGATTGCCTTTTCTATAGTAAATTATTCAAAAAATAATTTTCAACTGTCACAAATTTTAATTGCGCCAGGGATTGCCTTTTCTATAGTAAATTTTTCAAAAAATAATTTTATACTGTCGCAAATTTTATGTGCGCCAGGGATTGCCTTTTCTATAGTAAATTATTCAAAAACTAATTTTATACTGTCGCAAATTTTAATTGCGCCAGGGATTGCCTTTTCTATAGTAAATTATTCAAAAACTAATTTTATACTGTCGCAAATTTTAATTGCGCCAGGGATTGCCTTTTCTACAGTAAATTATTCAAAAAATAATTTTATACTGTCGCAAATTTTAAATATCCCAGGGATTGCCTTTTCTATAGTAAATTATTCAAAAAATAATTTTTTACTGTCGCAAATTTTATGTGCGCCAGGGATTGCCTTTTCTATAGTAAATTATTCAAAAAATAATTTTCAACTGTCACAAATTTTATGTGCGCCAGGGATTGCCTTTTCTATAGTAAATTATTCAAAAAATAATTTTCAACTGTCACAAATTTTAATTGCGCCAGGGATTGCCTTTTCTATAGTAAATTTTTCAAAAAATAATTTTATACTGTCGCAAATTTTATGTGCGCCAGGGATTGCCTTTTCTATAGTAAATTATTCAAAAACTAATTTTATACTGTCGCAAATTTTAATTGCGCCAGGGATTGCCTTTTCTATAGTAAATTATTCAAAAACTTATTTTATACTGTCGCAAATTTTAATTGCGCCAGGGATTGCCTTTTCTATAGTAAATTATTCAAAAAATAATTTTCTACTGTCGCAAATTTTAAATATCCCAGGGATTGCCTTTTCTATAGTAAATTATTCAAAAACTAATTTTATACTGTCGCAAATTTTAATTACGCCAGGGATTGCCTTTTCTATAGTAAATTATTCAAAAAATAATTTTCAACTGTCACAAATTTTAAATATCCCAGGGATTGCCTTTTCTATAGTAAATTTTTCAAAAACTAATTTTATACTGTCGCAAATTTTATGTGCGCCAGGGATTGCCTTTTCTACAGTAAATTATTCAAAAACTAATTTTATACTGTCGCAATTTTTATGTGCGCCAGGGATTGCCTTTTCTATAGTAAATTATTCAAAAACTAATTTTATACTGTCGCAAATTTTATGTGCGCCAGGGATTGCCTTTTCTATAGTAAATTATTCAAAAAATAATTTTCTACTGTCACAAATTTTAAATATCCCAGGGATTGCCTTTTCTACAGTAAATTATTCAAAAAATAATTTTATACTGTCGCAAATTTTATGTGCGCCAGGGATTGCCTTTTCTACAGTAAATTATTCAAAAAATAATTTTATACTGTCGCAAATTTTATGTGCGCCAGGGATTGCCTTTTCTATAGTAAATTATTCAAAAAATAATTTTTTACTGTAGCAAATTTTAAATATCCCAGGGATTGCCTTTTCTATAGTAAATTATTCAAAAACTAATTTTATACTGTCGCAAATTTTAAATATCCCAGGGATTGCCTTTTCTACAGTAAATTATTCAAAAAATAATTTTCAACTGTCACAAATTTTATGTGCGCCAGGGATTGACTTTTCTATAGTAAATTATTCAAAAAATAATTTTATACTGTCGCAAATTTTAATTGCGCCAGGGATTGCCTTTTCTATAGTAAATTATTCAAAAAATAATTTTTTACTGTCGCAAATTTTAAATATCCCAGGGATTGCCTTTTCTATAGTAAATTATTCAAAAACTAATTTTATACTGTCGCAAATTTTAATTGCGCCAGGGATTGCCTTTTCTATAGTAAATTATTCAAAAAATAATTTTCTACTGTCGCAAATTTTAAATATCCCAGGGATTGCCTTTTATATAGTAAATTATTCAAAAAATAATTTTATACTGTCGCAAATTTTAATTGCGCCAGGGATTGCCTTTTCTACAGTAAATTATTCAAAAAATAATTTTCTACTGTCGCAAATTTTAAATATCCCAGGGATTGCCTTTTATATAGTAAATTATTCAAAAAATAATTTTCTACTGTCGCAAATTTTAAATATCCCAGGGATTGCCTTTTCTACAGTAAATTATTCAAAAAATAATTTTCAACTGTCACAAATTTTATGTGCGCCAGGGATTGCCTTTTCTACAGTAAATTATTCAAAAACTAATTTTATACTGTCGCAAATTTTATGTGCGCCAGGGATTGCCTTTTCTATAGTAAATTTTTCAAAAAATAATTTTCTACTGTCACAAATTTTAAATATCCCAGGGATTGCCTTTTCTACAGTAAATTATTCAAAAAATAATTTTATACTGTCGCAAATTTTATGTGCTCCAGGGATTGCCTTTTCTACAGTAAATTATTCAAAAAATAATTTTATACTGTCGCAAATTTTATGTGCGCCAGGGATTGCCTTTTCTATAGTAAATTATTCAAAAAATAATTTTTTACTGTCGCAAATTTTAAATATCCCAGGGATTGCCTTTTCTATAGTAAATTATTCAAAAACTAATTTTATACTGTCGCAAATTTTAAATATCCCAGGGATTGCCTTTTCTACAGTAAATTATTCAAAAAATAATTTTCAACTGTCACAAATTTTATGTGCGCCAGGGATTGACTTTTCTATATTAAATTATTCAAAAAATAATTTTATACTGTCGCAAATTTTAATTGCGCCAGGGATTGCCTTTTCTATAGTAAATTATTCAAAAAATAATTTTTTACTGTCGCAAATTTTAAATATCCCAGGGATTGCCTTTTCTATAGTAAATTATTCAAAAACTAATTTTATACTGTCGCAAATTTTATGTGCGCCAGGGATTGCCTTTTCTATAGTAAATTATTCAAAAAATAATTTTCAACTGTCACAAATTTTAATTGCGCCAGGGATTGCCTTTTATATAGTAAATTATTCAAAAAATAATTTTATACTGTCGCAAATTTTAATTGCGCCAGGGATTGCCTTTTCTATAGTAAATTATTGAAAAAATAATTTTCTACTGTCGCAAATTTTATGTGCGCCAGGGATTGCCTTTTCTACAGTAAATTATTCAAAAAATAATTTTATACTGTCGCAAATTTTATGTGCGCCAGGGATTGCCTTTTCTACAGTAAATTATTCAAAAACTAATTTTTTACTGTCGCAAATTTTAATTGCGCCAGGGATTGCCTTTTCTATAGTAAATTATTCAAAAAATAATTTTATACTGTCGCAAATTTTAAATATCCCAGGGATTGCCTTTTCTATAGTAAATTATTCAAAAAATAATTTTATACTGTCGCAAATTTTATGTGCGCCAGGGATTGCCTTTTCTATAGTAAATTATTCAAAAAATAATTTTATACTGTCGCAAATTTTAAATATCCCAGGGATTGCCTTTTCTACAGTAAATTTTTCAAAAAATAATTTTATACTGTCACAAATTTTATGTGCGCCAGGGATTGCCTTTTCTATAGTAAATTTTTCAAAAAATAATTTTCAACTGTCACAAATTTTATGTGCGCCAGGGATTGCCTTTTCTACAGTAAATTATTCAAAAACTAATTTTATACTGTCACAAATTTTATGTGCGCCAGGGATTGCCATTTCTATAGTAAATTATTCAAAAAATAATTTTCTACTGTCGCAAATTTTATGTGCGCCAGGGATTGCCTTTTCTATAGTAAATTATTCAAAAAATAATTTTCAACTGTCACAAATTTTAATTGCGCCAGGGATTGCCTTTTATATAGTAAATTATTCAAAAAATAATTTTATACTGTCGCAAATTTTAATTGCGCCAGGGATTGCCTTTTCTATAGTAAATTATTCAAAAAATAATTTTCTACTGTCGCAAATTTTATGTGCGCCAGGGATTGCCTTTTCTACAGTAAATTATTCAAAAAATAATTTTATACTGTCGCAAATTTTATGTGCGCCAGGGATTGCCTTTTCTACAGTAAATTATTCAAAAACTAATTTTTTACTGTCGCAAATTTTAATTGCGCCAGGGATTGCCTTTTCTATAGTAAATTATTCAAAAAATAATTTTATACTGTCGCAAATTTTAAATATCCCAGGGATTGCCTTTTCTATAGTAAATTATTCAAAAAATAATTTTATACTGTCGCAAATTTTATGTGCGCCAGGGATTGCCTTTTCTATAGTAAATTATTCAAAAAATAATTTTCTACTGTCGCAAATTTTATGTGCGCCAGGGATTGCCTTTTCTACAGTAAATTATTCAAAAACTAATTTTATACTGTCACAAATTTTATGTGCGCCAGGGATTGCCTTTTCTATAGTAAATTATTCAAAAAATAATTTTCAACTGTCACAAATTTTATGTGCGCCAGGGATTGCCTTTTCTATAGTAAATTATTCAAAAAATAATTTTCAACTGTCACAAATTTTAATTGCGCCAGGGATTGCCTTTTCTACAGTAAATTATTCAAAAAATAATTTTCTACTGTCACAAATTTTATGTGCGCCAGGGATTGCCTTTTCTATAGTAAATTATTCAAAAAATAATTTTATACTGTCGCAAATTTTAATTGCGCCAGGGATTGCCTTTTCTACAGTAAATTATTCAAAAAATAATTTTATACTGTCACAAATTTTAATTGCGCCAGGGATTGCCTTTTCTACAGTAAATTATTCAAAAAATAATTTTATACTGTCGCAAATTTTAAATATCCCAGGGATTGCCTTTTCTACAGTAAATTATTCAAAAAATAATTTTATACTGTCGCAAATTTTAATTGCGCCAGGGATTGACTTTTCTATAGTAAATTATTCAAAAAATAATTTTCTACTGTCGCAAATTTTATGTGCGCCAGGGATTGCCTTTTCTATAGTAAATTATTCAAAAAATAATTTTCTACTGTTGCAAATTTTATGTGCGCCAGGGATTGCCTTTTCTACAGTAAATTATTCAAAAACTAATTTTATACTGTCGCAAATTTTAATTGCGCCAGGGATTGCCTTTTCTACAGTAAATTATTGAAAAAATAATTTTATACTGTCGCAAATTTTAAATATCCAGGGATTGCCTTTTCTACAGTAAATTATTCAAAAAATAATTTTATACTGTCGCAAATTTTAATTGCGCCAGGGATTGACTTTTCTATAGTAAATTATTCAAAAAATAATTTTCTACTGTCGCAAATTTTAATTGCGCCAGGGATTGCCTTTTCTATAGTAAATTATTCAAAAACTAATTTTATACTGTCGCAAATTTTAAATATCCCAGGGATTGCCTTTTCTATAGTAAATTATTCAAAAAATAATTTTTTACTGTCGCAAATTTTATGTGCGCCAGGGATTGCCTTTTCTATAGTAAATTATTCAAAAAATAATTTTCTACTGTCGCAAATTTTATGTGCGCCAGGGATTGCCTTTTCTACAGTAAATTATTCAAAAACTAATTTTATACTGTCGCAAATTTTAATTGCGCCAGGGATTGCCTTTTCTACAGTAAATTATTCAAAAAATAATTTTATACTGTCGCAAATTTTAAATATCCCAGGGATTGCCTTTTCTACAGTAAATTATTCAAAAAATAATTTTATACTGTCGCAAATTTTAATTGCGCCAGGGATTGACTTTTCTATAGTAAATTATTCAAAAAATAATTTTCTACTGTCGCAAATTTTAATTGCGCCAGGGATTGACTTTTCTATAGTAAATTATTCAAAAAATAATTTTATACTGTCACAAATTTTATGTGCGCCAGGGATTGCCTTTTATATAGTAAATTATTCAAAAAATAATTTTATACTGTCGCAAATTTTAAATATCCCAGGGATTGCCTTTTCTACAGTAAATTATTCAAAAAATAATTTTATACTGTCGCAAATTTTAATTGCGCCAGGGATTGACTTTTCTATAGTAAATTATTCAAAAAATAATTTTCTACTGTCGCAAATTTTAATTGCGCCAGGGATTGCCTTTTCTATAGTAAATTATTCAAAAACTAATTTTATACTGTCGCAAATTTTAAATATCCCAGGGATTGCCTTTTCTATAGTAAATTATTCAAAAACTAATTTTATACTGTCGCAAATTTTATGTGCGCCAGGGATTGCCTTTTCTATAGTAAATTATTCAAAAAATAATTTTCTACTGTCGCAAATTTTAAATATCCCAGGGATTGCCTTTTCTACAGTAAATTATTCAAAAAATAATTTTATACTGTCGCAAATTTTAATTGCGCCAGGGATTGACTTTTCTATAGTAAATTATTCAAAAAATAATTTTCTACTGTCGCAAATTTTATGTGCGCCAGGGATTGCCTTTTCTATAGTAAATTATTCAAAAAATAATTTTATACTGTCACAAATTTTATGTGCGCCAGGGATTGCCTTTTATATAGTAAATTATTCAAAAAATAATTTTCAACTGTCACAAATTTTAATTGCGCCAGGGATTGCCTTTTCTACAGTAAATTATTCAAAAAATAATTTTCTACTGTCGCAAATTTTAATTGCGCCAGAGATTGCCTTTTCTACAGTAAATTATTCAAAAAATAATTTTATACTGTCGCAAATTTTAATTACGCCAGGGATTGCCTTTTCTATAGTAAATTATTCAAAAAATAATTTTCTACTGTCGCAAATTTTAATTGCGCCAGGGATTGCCTTTTCTATAGTAAATTATTCAAAAAATAATTTTCTACTGTCGCAAATTTTATGTGCGCCAGGGATTGCCTTTTCTATAGTAAATTTTTCAAAAACTAATTTTATACTGTCGCAAATTTTATGTGCGCCAGGGATTGACTTTTCTATAGTAAATTATTCAAAAACTAATTTTATACTGTCGCAAATTTTATGTGCGCCAGGGATTGCCTTTTCTATAGTAAATTATTCAAAAAATAATTTTCAACTGTCACAAATTTTAAATATCCCAGGGATTGCCTTTTCTATAGTAAATTATTCAAAAAATAATTTTCAACTGTCACAAATTTTAATTGCGCCAGGGATTGCCTTTTCTATAGTAAATTATTCAAAAAATAATTTTATACTGTCGCAAATTTTAATTGCGCCAGGGATTGCCTTTTCTATAGTAAATTATTCAAAAAATAATTTTCTACTGTCGCAAATTTTAAATATCCCAGGGATTGCCTTTTCTACAGTAAATTATTCAAAAAATAATTTTATACTGTCGCAAATTTTAATTGCGCCAGGGATTGACTTTTCTATAGTAAATTATTCAAAAAATAATTTTATACTGTCGCAAATTTTATGTGCGCCAGGGATTGACTTTTCTATAGTAAATTATTCAAAAAATAATTTTCTACTGTCGCAAATTTTAATTGCGCCAGGGATTGCCTTTTCTATAGTAAATTATTCAAAAAATAATTTTCAACTGTCACAAATTTTAAATATCCCAGGGATTGCCTTTTCTATAGTAAATTATTCAAAAACTAATTTTATACTGTCGCAAATTTTATGTGCGCCAGGGATTGCCTTTTCTATAGTAAATTATTCAAAAAATAATTTTCTACTGTCGCAAATTTTAAATATCCCAGGGATTGCCTTTTCTACAGTAAATTATTCAAAAAATAATTTTATACTGTCGCAAATTTTAATTGCGCCAGGGATTGACTTTTCTATAGTAAATTATTCAAAAAATAATTTTATACTGTCGCAAATTTTATGTGCGCCAGGGATTGACTTTTCTATAGTAAATTATTCAAAAAATAATTTTCTACTGTCGCAAATTTTAATTGCGCCAGGGATTGCCTTTTCTATAGTAAATTATTCAAAAAATAATTTTTTACTGTCGCAAATTTTATGTGCGCCAGGGATTGCCTTTTCTACAGTAAATTATTCAAAAAATAATTTTCAACTGTCACAAATTTTAATTGCGCCAGGGATTGCCTTTTCTACAGTAAATTATTCAAAAAATAATTTTCTACTGTCGCAAATTTTATGTGCGCCAGGGATTGACTTTTCTATAGTAAATTATTCAAAAAAAAATTTTCTACTGTCGCAAATTTTAATTGCGCCAGGGATTGCCTTTTCTATAGTAAATTATTCAAAAAATAATTTTCTACTGTCACAAATTTTATGTGCGCCAGGGATTGCCTTTTCTATAGTAAATTATTCAAAAAATAATTTTCAACTGTCACAAATTTTAAATATCCCAGGGATTGCCTTTTCTATAGTAAATTATTCAAAAAATAATTTTCAACTGTCACAAATTTTAATTGCGCCAGGGATTGCCTTTTCTATAGTAAATTATTCAAAAAATAATTTTATACTGTCGCAAATTTTAATTGCGCCAGGGATTGCCTTTTATATAGTAAATTATTCAAAAACTAATTTTATACTGTCGCAAATTTTAATTGCGCCAGAGATTGCCTTTTCTACAGTAAATTATTCAAAAAATAATTTTATACTGTCGCAAATTTTAATTACGCCAGGGATTGCCTTTTCTATAGTAAATTATTCAAAAAATAATTTTATACTGTCGCAAATTTTAATTGCGCCAGGGATTGACTTTTCTATAGTAAATTATTCAAAAACTAATTTTCTACTGTCGCAAATTTTATGTGCGCCAGGGATTGACTTTTCTATAGTAAATTATTCAAAAACTAATTTTATACTGTCGGAAATTTTATGTGCGCCAGGGATTGCCTTTTATATAGTAAATTATTCAAAAAATAATTTTATACTGTCGCAAATTTTATGTGCGCCAGGGATTGCCTTTTCTATAGTAAATTATTCAAAAAATAATTTTCTACTGTCGCAAATTTTAATTGCGCCAGGGATTGACTTTTCTACAGTAAATTATTCAAAAAATAATTTTCAACTGTCGCAAATTTTATGTGCGCCAGGGATTGCCTTTTCTATAGTAAATTTTTCAAAAACTAATTTTATACTGTCGCAAATTTTATGTGCGCCAGGGATTGACTTTTCTATAGTAAATTATTCAAAAACTAATTTTATACTGTCGCAAATTTTATGTGCGCCAGGGATTGCCTTTTCTATAGTAAATTATTCAAAAAATAATTTTCAACTGTCACAAATTTTAAATATCCCAGGGATTGCCTTTTCTATAGTAAATTATTCAAAAAATAATTTTCAACTGTCACAAATTTTAATTGCGCCAGGGATTGCCTTTTCTATAGTAAATTATTCAAAAAATAATTTTATACTGTCGCAAATTTTAATTGCGCCAGGGATTGCCTTTTATATAGTAAATTTTTCAAAAACTAATTTTATACTGTCGCAAATTTTAAATATCCCAGGGATTGCCTTTTCTACAGTAAATTTTTCAAAAACTAATTTTATACTGTCGCAAATTTTATGTGCGCCAGGGATTGCCTTTTCTATAGTAAATTATTCAAAAACTAATTTTCAACTGTCACAAATTTTAATTGCGCCAGGGATTGCCTTTTCTATAGTAAATTATTCAAAAACTAATTTTCAACTGTCACAAATTTTAATTGCGCCAGGGATTGCCTTTTCTATAGTAAATTATTCAAAAAATAATTTTCAACTGTGACAAATTTTAATTGCGCCAGGGATTGCCTTTTCTATAGTAAATTATTCAAAAACTAATTTTTTACTGTCGCAAATTTTATGTGCGCCAGGGATTGCCTTTTCTATAGTAAATTATTCAAAAACTAATTTTATACTGTCGCAAATTTTAATTGCGCCAGGGATTGCCTTTTCTACAGTAAATTATTCAAAAACTAATTTTATACTGTCGCAAATTTTAAATATCCCAGGGATTGCCTTTTCTACAGTAAATTATTCAAAAAATAATTTTCTACTGTCGCAAATTTTAATTGCGCCAGGGATTGCCTTTTCTATAGTAAATTATTCAAAAAATAATTTTCAACTGTCGCAAATTTTATGTGCGCCAGGGATTGCCTTTTCTATAGTAAATTATTCAAAAAATAATTTTCTACTGTCGCAAATTTTAATTGCGCCAGGGATTGCCTTTTCTATAGTAAATTATTCAAAAAATAATTTTATACTGTCGCAAATTTTAATTGCGCCAGGGATTGCCTTTTCTATAGTAAATTATTCAAAAAATAATTTTCTACTGTCGCAAATTTTAATTGCGCCAGGGATTGCCTTTTCTATAGTAAATTATTCAAAAAATAATTTTCAACTGTCGCAAATTTTATGTGCGCCAGGGATTGCCTTTTCTATAGTAAATTATTCAAAAAATAATTTTCAACTGTCACAAATTTTAATTGCGCCAGGGATTGCCTTTTCTATAGTAAATTATTCAAAAAATAATTTTCTACTGTCGCAAATTTTAATTGCGCCAGGGATTGCCTTTTCTATAGTAAATTATTCAAAAAATAATTTTCAACTGTCGCAAATTTTATGTGCGCCAGGGATTGCCTTTTCTATAGTAAATTATTCAAAAAATAATTTTCTACTGTCGCAAATTTTAAATATCCCAGGGATTGCCTTTTCTATAGTAAATTATTCAAAAACTAATTTTATACTGTCGCAAATTTTATGTGCGCCAGGGATTGCCTTTTCTATAGTAAATTATTCAAAAAATAATTTTCAACTGTCACAAATTTTAATTGCGCCAGGGATTGCCTTTTCTATAGTAAATTATTCAAAAACTAATTTTTTACTGTCGCAAATTTTATGTGCGCCAGGGATTGCCTTTTCTATAGTAAATTATTCAAAAACTAATTTTCAACTGTCACAAATTTTAATTGCGCCAGGGATTGCCTTTTATATAGTAAATTATTCAAAAAATAATTTTCTACTGTCGCAAATTTTAATTGCGCCAGGGATTGCCTTTTCTATAGTAAATTATTCAAAAAATAATTTTCAACTGTCACAAATTTTATGTGCGCCAGGGATTGCCTTTTCTATAGTAAATTATTCAAAAACTAATTTTCAACTGTCACAAATTTTAATTGCGCCAGGGATTGCCTTTTCTATAGTAAATTATTCAAAAAATAATTTTCAACTGTCACAAATTTTAATTGCGCCAGGGATTGCCTTTTCTATAGTAAATTATTCAAAAAATAATTTTATACTGTCACAAATTTTAATTGCGCCAGGGATTGACTTTTCTATAGTAAATTTTTCAAAAACTAATTTTCTACTGTCACAAATTTTAATTGCGCCAGGGATTGCCTTTTCTATAGTAAATTATTCAAAAACTAATTTTATACTGTCACAAATTTTAAATATCCCAGGGATTGCCTTTTCTATAGTAAATTATTCAAAAAATAATTTTTTACTGTCGTAAATTTTAATTGCGCCAGGGATTGCCTTTTCTATAGTAAATTATTCAAAAAATAATTTTTTACTGTCGCAAATTTTAATTGCGCCAGGGATTGCCTTTTCTACAGTAAATTATTCAAAAACTAATTTTATACTGTAACAAATTTTAATTACGCCAGGGATTGCCTTTTCTACAGTAAATTATTCAAAAAATAATTTTATACTGTCGCAAATTTTATGTGCGCCAGGGATTGCCTTTTCTATAGTAAATTATTCAAAAAATAATTTTATACTGTCGCAAATTTTAATTGCGCCAGGGATTGCCTTTTCTATAGTAAATTATTCAAAAAATAATTTTATACTGTCGCAAATTTTAAATATCCCAGGGATTGCCTTTTCTATAGTAAATTTTTCAAAACTAATTTTATACTGTCACAAATTTTAATTGCGCCAGGGATTGCCTTTTCTATAGTAAATTATTCAAAAAATAATTTTATACTGTCGCAAATTTTAAATATCCCAGGGATTGCCTTTTCTATAGTAAATTATTCAAAAAATAATTTTATACTGTCGCAAATTTTAAATATCCCAGGGATTGCCTTTTCTATAGTAAATTTTTCAAAAAATAATTTTATACTGTCGCAAATTTTATGTGCGCCAGGGATTGCCTTTTATATAGTAAATTATTCAAAAAATAATTTTCTACTGTCGCAAATTTTATGTGCGCCAGGGATTGACTTTTCTATAGTAAATTATTCAAAAAATAATTTTCTACTGTCGCAAATTTTATGTGCGCCAGGGATTGCCTTTTCTATAGTAAATTATTCAAAAAATAATTTTATACTGTCGCAAATTTTAAATATCCCAGGGATTGCCTTTTCTATAGTAAATTTTTCAAAAACTAATTTTATACTGTCACAAATTTTAATTGCGCCAGGGATTGCCTTTTCTATAGTAAATTATTCAAAAAATAATTTTATACTGTCGCAAATTTTAAATAACCCAGGGATTGCCTTTTCTATAGTAAATTTTTCAAAAAATAATTTTCAACTGTCACAAATTTTATGTGCGCCAGGGATTGCCTTTTATATAGTAAATTTTTCAAAAAATAATTTTTTACTGTCGCAAATTTTAATTGCGCCAGGGATTGCCTTTTCTATAGTAAATTATTCAAAAAATAATTTTATACTGTCGCAAATTTTAAATATCCCAGGGATTGCCTTTTCTATAGTAAATTTTTCAAAAACTAATTTTATACTGTCACAAATTTTAATTGCGCCAGGGATTGCCTTTTCTATAGTAAATTATTCAAAAAATAATTTTATACTGTCGCAAATTTTATGTGCGCCAGGGATTGCCTTTTCTATAGTAAATTTTTCAAAAACTAATTTTCTACTGTCACAAATTTTAATTGCGCCAGGGATTGCCTTTTCTATAGTAAATTATTCAAAAAATAATTTTATACTGTCGCAAATTTTATGTGCGCCAGGGATTGCCTTTTCTATAGTAAATTATTCAAAAAATAATTTTCAACTGTCACAAATTTTATGTGCGCCAGGGATTGCCTTTTATATAGTAAATTTTTCAAAAAATAATTTTTTACTGTCGCAAATTTTATGTGTGCCAGGGATTGCCTTTTCTACAGTAAATTATTCAAAAACTAATTTTATACTGTCGCAAATTTTATGTGCGCCAGGGATTGCCTTTTCTACAGTAAATTATTCAAAAAATAATTTTATACTGTCACAAATTTTAATTACGCCAGGGATTGCCTTTTCTATAGTAAATTTTTCAAAAACTAATTTTCTACTGTCGCAAATTTTATGTGCGCCAGGGATTGCCTTTTCTATAGTAAATTATTCAAAAAATAATTTTATACTGTCGCAAATTTTAATTGCGCCAGGGATTGCCTTTTCTATAGTAAATTTTTCAAAAACTAATTTTATACTGTCGCAAATTTTATGTGCGCCAGGGATTGCCTTTTCTACAGTAAATTATTCAAAAAATAATTTTATACTGTCGCAAATTTTAATTGCGCCAGGGATTGCCTTTTCTATAGTAAATTATTCAAAAAATAATTTTCAACTGTCACAAATTTTAATTGCGCCAGGGATTGCCTTTTCTACAGTAAATTATTCAAAAACTAATTTTATACTGTCGCAAATTTTAATTACGCCAGGGATTGCCTTTTATATAGTAAATTATTCAAAAAATAATTTTATACTGTCGCAAATTTTAAATATCCCAGGGATTGCCTTTTCTATAGTAAATTATTCAAAAAATAATTTGTTACTGTCGCAAATTTTATGTGCGCCAGGGATTGCCTTTTATATAGTAAATTATTCAAAAAATAATTTTATACTGTCGCAAATTTTATGTGCGCCAGGGATTGCCTTTTATATAGTAAATTATTCAAAAAATAATTTTATACTGTCGCAAATTTTAAATATCCCAGGGATTGCCTTTTCTATAGTAAATTATTCAAAAAATAATTTTCAACTGTCACAAATTTTATGTGCGCCAGGGATTGCCTTTTCTATAGTAAATTATTCAAAAAATAATTTTCAACTGTCACAAATTTTATGTGCGCCAGGGATTGCCTTTTCTATAGTAAATTATTCAAAAAATAATTTTATACTGTCGCAAATTTTATGTGCGCCAGGGATTGCCTTTTCTATAGTAAATTATTCAAAAAATAATTTTATACTGTCGCAAATTTTAAATATCCCAGGGATTGCCTTTTCTACAGTAAATTATACAAAAAATAATTTTTTACTGTCGCAAATTTTAATTACGCCAGGGATTGCCTTTTCTACAGTAAATTATTCAAAAAATAATTTTCAACTGTCACAAATTTTATGTGCGCCAGGGATTGCCTTTTCTATAGTAAATTATTCAAAAAATAATTTTCAACTGTCGCAAATTTTAATTGCGCCAGGGATTGCCTTTTCTATAGTAAATTATTCAAAAAATAATTTTCAACTGTCACAAATTTTAATTGCGCCAGTGATTGCCTTTTCTATAGTAAATTATTCAAAAAATAATTTTCTACTGTCGCAAATTTTAATTGCGCCAGGGATTGCCTTTTCTATAGTAAATTATTCAAAAAATAATTTTCAACTGTCGCAAATTTTATGTGCGCCAGGGATTGCCTTTTCTATAGTAAGTTATTCAAAAAATAATTTTCTACTGTCGCAAATTTTAATTGCGCCAGGGATTGCCTTTTCTATAGTAAATTATTCAAAAAATAATTTTCTACTGTCGCAAATTTTAATTGCGCCAGGGATTGCCTTTTCTATAGTAAATTATTCAAAAAATAATTTTCAACTGTCGCAAATTTTATGTGCGCCAGGGATTGCCTTTTCTATAGTAAATTATTCAAAAAATAATTTTCTACTGTCGCAAATTTTAAATATCCCAGGCATTGCCTTTTCTATAGTAAATTATTCAAAAACTAATTTTATACTGTCGCAAATTTTATGTGCGCCAGGGATTGCCTTTTCTATAGTAAATTATTCAAAAAATAATTTTCAACTGTCACAAATTTTATGTGCGCCAGGGATTGCCTTTTCTATAGTAAATTATTCAAAAAATAATTTTATACTGTCGCAAATTTTAATTGCGCCAGGGATTGCCTTTTCTACAGTAAATTATTCAAAAAATAATTTTCTACTGTCGCAAATTTTAATTGCTCCAGGGATTGCCTTTTCTATAGTAAATTATTCAAAAACTAATTTTATACTGTCGCAAATTTTATGTGCGCCAGGGATTGCCTTTTCTATAGTAAATTATTCAAAAAATAATTTTCAACTGTCACAAATTTTAAATATCCCAGGGATTGCCTTTTCTATAGTAAATTATTCAAAAAATAATTTTCAACTGTCACAAATTTTAAATGCGCCAGGGATTGCCTTTTTTATAGTAAATTATTCAGAAAATAATTTTATACTGTCGCAAATTTTAATTGCGCCAGGGATTGCCTTTTATATAGTAAATTTTTCAAAAACTAATTTTATACTGTCGCAAATTTTAAATATCCCAGGGATTGCCTTTTCTACAGTAAATTTTTCAAAAACTAATTTTATACTGTCGCAAATTTTAATTGCGCCAGGGATTGCCTTTTCTATAGTAAATTATTCAAAAAATAATTTTATACTGTCACAAATTTTAATTGCGCCAGGGATTGCCTTTTCTATAGTAAATTATTCAAAAACTAATTTTATACTGTCGCAAATTTTATGTGCGCCAGGGATTGCCTTTTCTATAGTAAATTATTCAAAAAATAATTTTCAACTGTCACAAATTTTAATTGCGCCAGGGATTGCCTTTTCTATAGTAAATTATTCAAAAACTAATTTTATACTGTCGCAAATTTTATGTGCGCCAGGGATTGCCTTTTCTATAGTAAATTATTCAAAAAATAATTTTCAACTGTCACAAATTTTAATTGCGCCAGGGATTGCCTTTTCTATAGTAAATTTTTCAAAAACTAATTTTATACTGCCGCAAATTTTATGTGCGCCAGGGATTGCCTTTTCTATAGTAAATTATTCAAAAAATAATTTTCAACTGTCACAAATTTTAATTGCGCCAGGGATTGCCTTTTCTATAGTAAATTATTCAAAAACTAATTTTATACTGTCGCAAATTTTATGTGCGCCAGGGATTGCCTTTTCTATAGTAAATTATTCAAAAAATAATTTTCAACTGTCACAAATTTTAATTGCGCCAGGGATCGCCTTTTCTATAGTAAATTTTTCAAAAACTAATTTTATACTGTCGCAAATTTTATGTGCGCCAGGGATTGCCTTTTCTATAGTAAATTATTCAAAAACTAATTTTATACTGTCGCAAATTTTAAATATCCCAGGGATTGCCTTTTCCACAGTAAATTATTCAAAAACTAATTTTCTACTGTCGCAAATTTTAATTGCGCCAGGGATTGCCTTTTATATAGTAAATTTTTCAAAAACTAATTTTATACTGTCGCAAATTTTATGTGCGCCAGGGATTGCCTTTTCTATAGTAAATTATTCAAAAAATAATTTTATACTGTCGCAAATTTTAATTGCGCCAGGGATTGCCTTTTCTATAGTAAATTTTTCAAAAACTAATTTTATACTGTCGCAAATTTTAATTGCGCCAGGGATTGCCTTTTATATAGTAAATTTTTCAAAAACTAATTTTATACTGTCGCAAATTTTAATTGCGCCAGGGATTGCCTTTTCTATAGTAAATTATTCAAAAACTAATTTTATACTGTCGCAAATTTTATGTGCGCCAGGGATTGCCTTTTCTATAGTAAATTATTCAAAAAATAATTTTCAACTGTCACAAATTTTAAATATCCCAGGGATTGCCTTTTCTATAGTAAATTATTCAAAAAATAATTTTCAACTGTCACAAATTTTAATTGCGCCAGGGATTGCCTTTTCTATAGTAAATTATTCAAAAAATAATTTTATACTGTCGCAAATTTTAATTGCGCCAGGGATTGCCTTTTATATAGTAAATTTTTCAAAAACTAATTTTATACTGTCGCAAATTTTAAATATCCCAGGGATTGCCTTTTCTACAATAAATTTTTCAAAAACTAATTTTATACTGTCGCAAATTTTATGTGCGCCAGGAATTGCCTTTTATATAGTAAATTTTTCAAAAACTAATTTTATACTGTCGCAAATTTTATGTGCGCCAGGGATTGCCTTTTCTATAGTAAATTATTCAAAAAATAATTTTCAACTGTCACAAATTTTATGTGCGCCAGGGATTGCCTTTTCTATAGTAAATTATTCAAAAAATAATTTTATACTGTCGCAAATTTTAATTGCGCCAGGGATTGCCTTTTCTACAGTAAATTATTCAAAAAATAATTTTCTACTGTCGCAAATTTTAATTGCGCCAGGGATTGCCTTTTCTATAGTAAATTATTCAAAAACTAATTTTATACTGTCGCAAATTTTATGTGCGCCAGGGATTGCCTTTTCTATAGTAAATTATTCAAAAAATAATTTTCAACTGTCACAAATTTTAAATATCCCAGGGATTGCCTTTTCTATAGTAAATTATTCAAAAAATAATTTTCAACTGTCACAAATTTTAATTGCGCCAGGGATTGCCTTTTCTATAGTAAATTATTCAAAAAATAATTTTATACTGTCGCAAATTTTAATTGCGCCAGGGATTGCCTTTTATATAGTAAATTTTTCAAAAACTAATTTTATACTGTCGCAAATTTTAAATATCCCAGGGATTGCCTTTTCTACAGTAAATTTTTCAAAAACTAATTTTATACTGTCGCAAATTTTATGTGCGCAGGGATTGCCTTTTCTATAGTAAATTATTCAAAAACTAATTTTCAACTGTCACAAATTTTAATTGCGCCAGGGATTGCCTTTTCTATAGTAAATTATTCAAAAAATAATTTTATACTGTCGCAAATTTTATGTGCGCCAGGATTGCCTTTTCTATAGTAAAATTTTTCAAAAACTAATTTTCTACTGTCACAAATTTTAAATATCCCAGGGATTGCCTTTTCTATAGTAAATTATTCAAAAACTAATTTTATACTGTCGCAAATTTTAAATATCCCAGGGATTGCCTTTTCTATAGTAAATTATTCAAAAACTAATTTTCAACTGTCACAAATTTTAATTGCGCCAGGGATTGCCTTTTCTATAGTAAATTATTCAAAAAATAATTTATACTGTCGCAAATTTTATGTGCGCCAGGATTGCCTTTTCTATAGTAAATTTTTCAAAAACTAATTTTATACTGTCGCAAATTTTAAATATCCCAGGGATTGCCTTTTCTACAGTAATTTTTCAAAACTAATTTTATACTGTCGCAAATTTTATGTGCGCCAGGGATTGCCTTTTCTATAGTAAATTATTCAAAAACTAATTTTCAACTGTCACAAATTTTAATTGCGCCAGGGATTGCCTTTTCTATAGTAAATTATTCAAAAAATAATTTTATACTGTCGCAAATTTTATGTGCGCCAGGGATTGCCTTTTCTATAGTAAATTATTCAAAAACTAATTTTCAACTGTCACAAATTTTAATTGCGCCAGGGATTGCCTTTTCTATAGTAAATTATTCAAAAAATAATTTTCAACTGTCACAAATTTTAATTGCGCCAGGGATTGCCTTTTCTATAGTAAATTATTCAAAAAATAATTTTCAACTGTCACAAATTTTAATTGCGCCAGGGATTGCCTTTTCTATATTAAATTATTCAAAAAATAATTTTATACTGTCGCAAATTTTAATTGCGCCAGGGATTGCCTTTTATATAGTAAATTTTTCAAAAACTAATTTTATACTGTCGCAAATTTTAAATATCCCAGGGATTGCCTTTTCTATAGTAAATTATTCAAAAAATAATTTTCTACTGTCGCAAATTTTAATTGCGCCAGGGATTGCCTTTTTCTATAGTAAATTATTCAAAAAATAATTTTCTACTGTCACAAATTTTAATTGCGCCAGGGATTGACTTTTCTATAGTAAATTTTTCAAAAACTAATTTTCTACTGTCACAAATTTTAATTGCGCCAGGGATTGCCTTTTCTATAGTAAATTATTCAAAAAATAATTTTCAACTGTCACAAATTTTAATTGCGCCAGGGATTGACTTTTCTATAGTAAATTTTTCAAAAACTATTTTCTACTGTCACAAATTTTAATTGCGCCAGGGATTGCCTTTTCTATAGTAAATTATTCAAAAAATAATTTTCTACTGTCGCAAATTTTATGTGCGCCAGGGATTGCCTTTTCTATAGTAAATTATTCAAAAAATAATTTTATACTGTCGCAAATTTTAATTGCACCAGGGATTGACTTTTATATAGTAAATTATTCAAAAAATAATTTATACTGTCGCAAATTTTAAATATCCCAGGGATTGGCCTTTTCTACAGTAAATTATTCAAAAATAATTTTATACTGTCGCAAATTTTAATTGCGCCAGGGATTGACTTTTCTATAGTAAATTATTCAAAAAATAATTTTCTACTGTCGCAAATTTTAATTGCGCCAGGGATTGCCTTTTCTATAGTAAATTATTCAAAAACTAATTTTATACTGTCGCAAATTTAAATATCCCAGGGATTGCCTTTTCTATAGTAAATTATTCAAAAAATAATTTTTTACTGTCGCAAATTTTATGTGCCAGGGATTGCCTTTTCTATAGTAAATTATTCAAAAAATAATTTTCTACTGTCGCAAATTTTATGTGCGCCAGGGATTGCCTTTTCTATAGTAAATTATTCAAAAAATAATTTTCAACTGTCACAAATTTTAATTGCGCCAGGGATTGCCTTTTATATAGTAAATTATTCAAAAAATAATTTTATACTGTCGCAAATTTTAATTGCGCCAGGGATTGCCTTTTCTATAGTAAATTATTCAAAAAATAATTTTCTACTGTCGCAAATTTTATGTGCGCCAGGGATTGCCTTTTCTACAGTAAATTATTCAAAAAATAATTTTTTACTGTCGCAAATTTTAATTGCGCCAGGGATTGCCTTTTCTATAGTAAATTATTCAAAAAATAATTTTATACTGTCGCAAATTTTATGTGCGCCAGGGATTGCCTTTTCTATAGTAAATTTTTCAAAAAATAATTTTCTACTGTCACAAATTTTAATTGCGCCAGGGATTGCCTTTTCTATAGTAAATTATTCAAAAAATAATTTTCAACTGTCACAAATTTTATGTGCGCCAGGGATTGCCTTTTCTACAGTAAATTATTCAAAAACTAATTTTCAACTGTCACAAATTTTATGTGCGCCAGGGATTGCCTTTTCTATAGTAAATTATTCAAAAAATAATTTTATACTGTCGCAAATTTTAAATACGCCAGGGATTGCCTTTTCTACAGTAAATTATTCAAAAACTAATTTTATACTGTCACAAATTTTAATTGCGCCAGGGATTGCCTTTTCTATAGTAAATTATTCAAAAAATAATTTTATACTGTCGCAAATTTTAAATATCCCAGGGATTGCCTTTTCTATAGTAAATTATTCAAAAAATAATTTTATACTGTCGCAAATTTTATGTGCGCCAGGGATTGCCTTTTCTATAGTAAATTATTCAAAAAATAATTTTATACTGTCGCAAATTTTAAATATCCCAGGGATTGCCTTTTCTATAGTAAATTTTTCAAAAAATAATTTTCTACTGTCACAAATTTTAATTGCGCCAGGGATTGCCTTTTCTATAGTAAATTATTCAAAAAATAATTTTCAACTGTCACAAATTTTATGTGCGCCAGGGATTGCCTTTTCTACAGTAAATTATTCAAAAACTAATTTTATACTGTCACAAATTTTAATTACGCCAGGGATTGCCTTTTCTATAGTAAATTATTCAAAAAATAATTTTTTACTGTCGCAAATTTTATGTGCGCCAGGGATTACCTTTTCTATAGTAAATTATTCAAAAAATAATTTTCAACTGTCACAAATTTTATGTGCGCCAGGGATTGCCTTTTCTACAGTAAATTATTCAAAAACTAATTTTATACTGTCGCAAATTTTATGTGCGCCAGGGATTGCCTTTTCTATAGTAAATTTTTCAAAAAATAATTTTATACTGTCACAAATTTTAATTGCGCCAGGGATTGACTTTTCTATAGTAAATTATTCAAAAACTAATTTTCTACTGTCGCAAATTTTAAATATCCCAGGGATTGACTTTTCTATAGTAAATTATTCAAAAAATAATTTTATACTGTCGCAAATTTTAATTGCGCCAGGGATTGACTTTTCTATAGTAAATTATTCAAAAAATAATTTTATACTGTCGCAAATTTTATGTGCGCCAGGGATTGCCTTTTCTATAGTAAATTATTCAAAAAATAATTTTCAACTGTCACAAATTTTATGTGCGCCAGGGATTGCCTTTTCTATAGTAAATTATTCAAAAAATAATTTTATACTGTCGCAAATTTTATGTGCGCCAGGGATTGCCTTTTCTATAGTAAATTATTCAAAAACTAATTTTCTACTGTCGCAAATTTTAATTGCGCCAGGGATTGCCTTTTCTATAGTAAATTATTCAAAAAATAATTTTCAACTGTCACAAATTTTAAATATCCCAGGGATTGCCTTTTCTACAGTAAATTATTCAAAAACTAATTTTCTACTGTCGCAAATTTTAAATATCCCAGGGATTGCCTTTTCTATAGTAAATTATTCAAAAAATAATTTTCTACTGTCGCAAATTTTAAATATCCCAGGGATTGCCTTTTCTATAGTAAATTATTCAAAAAATAATTTTCAACTGTCGCAAATTTTAATTGCGCCAGGGATTGCCTTTTCTATAGTAAATTATTATTTGCGACAGTTGAAAATTATTTTTTGAATAATTTACTGTAGAAAAGGCAATCCCTGGGATATTTAAAATTTGCGACAGTAGAAAATTATTTTTTGAATAATTTACTATAGAAAAGGCAATCCCTGGGATATTTAAAATTTGCGACAGTATAAAATTAGTTTTTGAATAATTTACTGTAGAAAAGGCAATCCCTGGGATTGCCTTTTCTATAGTAAATTATTCAAAAAATAATTTTCTACTGTCGCAAATTTTAATTGCGCCAGGGATTGCCTTTTCTATAGTAAATTTTTCAAAAACTAATTTTCTACTGTCGCAAATTTTAATTGCGCCAGGGATTGCCTTTTCTATAGTAAATTATTCAAAAAATAATTTTCTACTGTCGCAAATTTTATGTGCGCCAGGGATTGCCTTTTCTATAGTAAATTATTCAAAAACTAATTTTATACTGTCACAAATTTTAATTGCGCCAGGGATTGACTTTTCTATAGTAAATTATTCAAAAAATAATTTTCTACTGTCGCAAATTTTAATTGCGCCAGGGATTGCCTTTTCTACAGTAAATTATTCAAAAACTAATTTTCTACTGTCGCAAATTTTAATTGCGCCAGGGATTGCCTTTTATATAGTAAATTTTTCAAAAACTAATTTTATACTGTCGCAAATTTTATGTGCGCCAGGGATTGCCTTTTCTATAGTAAATTATTCAAAAAATAATTTTCTACTGTCGCAAATTTTAATTGCGCCAGGGATTGCCTTTTCTATAGTAAATTATTCAAAAAATAATTTTATACTGTCGCAAATTTTATGTGCGCCAGGGATTGCCTTTTCTATAGTAAATTTTTCAAAAACTAATTTTCTACTGTCGCAAATTTTAATTGCGCCAGGGATTGCCTTTTCTATAGTAAATTATTCAAAAACTAATTTTATACTGTCGCAAATTTTATGTGCGCCAGGGATTGCCTTTTCTATAGTAAATTATTCAAAAAATAATTTTCAACTGTCGCAAATTTTATGTGCGCCAGGGATTGACTTTTCTATAGTAAATTATTCAAAAAATAATTTTATACTGTCGCAAATTTTAATTACGCCAGGGATTGCCTTTTCTATAGTAAATTATTCAAAAAATAATTTTATACTGTCGCAAATTTTAATTGCGCCAGGGATTGACTTTTCTATAGTAAATTATTCAAAAAATAATTTTCTACTGTCGCAAATTTTAAATATCCCAGGGATTGACTTTTCTATAGTAAATTATTCAAAAAATAATTTTATACTGTCGCAAATTTTAATTACGCCAGGGATTGCCTTTTCTATAGTAAATTTTTCAAAAACTAATTTTCTACTGTCGCAAATTTTAATTGCGCCAGGGATTGCCTTTTCTACAGTAAATTATTCAAAAAATAATTTTCAACTGTCACAAATTTTATGTGCGCCAGGGATTGCCTTTTCTATAGTAAATTATTCAAAAAATAATTTTATACTGTCGCAAATTTTAAATATCCCAGGGATTGCCTTTTCTATAGTAAATTATTCAAAAACTAATTTTCTACTGTCGCAAATTTTAAATATCCCAGGGATTGCCTTTTCTACAGTAAATTATTCAAAAACTAATTTTATACTGTCGCAAATTTTATGTGCGCCAGGGATTGCCTTTTCTATAGTAAATTATTCAAAAAATAATTTTATACTGTCGCAAATTTTAAATATCCCAGGGATTGCCTTTTCTACAGTAAATTTTTCAAAAACTAATTTTCAACTGTCACAAATTTTATGTGCGCCAGGGATTGCCTTTTATATAGTAAATTATTCAAAAACTAATTTTATACTGTCGCAAATTTTAATTGCGCCAGGGATTGCCTTTTCTATAGTAAATTATTCAAAAAATAATTTTATACTGTCGCAAATTTTATGTGCGCCAGGGATTGCCTTTTCTATAGTAAATTATTCAAAAAATAATTTTCAACTGTCACAAATTTTAAATATCCCAGGGATTGCCTTTTCTACAGTAAATTATTCAAAAAATAATTTTTTACTGTCGCAAATTTTATGTGCGCCAGGGATTGCCTTTTCTATAGTAAATTATTCAAAAAATAATTTTCAACTGTCACAAATTTTATGTGCGCCAGGGATTGCCTTTTCTACAGTAAATTATTCAAAAACTAATTTTATACTGTCACAAATTTTAATTGCGCCAGGGATTGCCTTTTCTACAGTAAATTATTCAAAAACTAATTTTATACTGTCACAAATTTTATGTGCGCCAGGGATTGCCTTTTCTATAGTAAATTATTCAAAAACTAATTTTATACTGTCACAAATTTTAATTGCGCCAGGGATTGACTTTTCTATAGTAAATTATTCAAAAAATAATTTTATACTGTCGCAAATTTTAAATATCCCAGGGATTGCCTTTTCTATAGTAAATTATTCAAAAAATAATTTTATACTGTCGCAAATTTTATGTGCGCCAGGGATTGCCTTTTCTATAGTAAATTATTCAAAAAATAATTTTCTACTGTCACAAATTTTAATTGCGCCAGGGATTGCCTTTTCTATAGTAAATTATTTTTTGAATAATTTACTATAGAAAAGTCAATCCCTGGCGCAATTAAAATTTGCGACAGTAGAAAATTATTTTTTGAATAATTTACTATAGAAAAGGCAATCCCTGGCGCACATAAAATTTGTGACAGTTGAAAATTATTTTTTGAATAATTTACTATAGAAAAGGCAATCCCTGGCGCACATAAAATTTGCGACAGTAAAAAATTATTTTTTGAATAATTTACTATAGAAAAGGCAATCCCTGGCGCACATAAAATTTGCGACAGTAAAAAATTATTTTTTGAATAATTTACTATAGAAAAGTCAATCCCTGGCGCAATTAAAATTTGCGACAGTAGAAAATTATTTTTTGAATAATTTACTATAGAAAAGGCAATCCCTGGCGCACATAAAATTTGTGACAGTTGAAAATTACTTTTTGAATAATTTACTATAGAAAAGGCAATCCCTGGCGCAATTAAAATTTGCGACAGTAGAAAATTATTTTTTGAATAATTTACTGTAGAAAAGGCAATCCCTGGGATATTTAAAATTTGCGACAGTATAAAATTATTTTTTGAATAATTTACTATAGAAAAGTCAATCCCTGGCGCACATAAAATTTGCGACAGTATAAAATTATTTTTTGAAAAATTTACTATATAAAAGGCAATCCCTGGCGCACATAAAATTTGTGACAGTTGAAAATTATTTTTTGAATAATTTACTATAGAAAAGGCAATCCCTGGCGCACATAAAATTTGCGACAGTAAAAAATTATTTTTTGAATAATTTACTGTAGAAAAGGCAATCCCTGGGATATTTAAAATTTGCGACAGTAGAAAATTATTTTTTGAATAATTTACTGTAGAAAAGGCAATCCCTGGGATATTTAAAATTTGCGACAGTATAAAATTATTTTTTGAATAATTTACTATAGAAAAGGCAATCCCTGGCGCAATTAAAATTTGTGACAGTTGAAAATTATTTTTTGAATAATTTACTATAGAAAAGGCAATCCCTGGCGCACATAAAATTTGCGACAGTATAAAATTATTTTTTGAATAATTTACTATAGAAAAGGCAATCCCTGGCGCAATTAAAATTTGCGACAGTAGAAAATTATTTTTTGAATAATTTACTATAGAAAAGTCAATCCCTGGCGCACATAAAATTTGCGACAGTAAAAAATTATTTTTTGAATAATTTACTATAGAAAAGTCAATCCCTGGCGCAATTAAAATTTGCGACAGTATAAAATTATTTTTTGAATAATTTACTGTAGAAAAGGCAATCCCTGGGATATTTAAAATTTGCGACAGTAGAAAATTATTTTTTGAATAATTTACTATAGAAAAGGCAATCCCTGGCGCACATAAAATTTGCGACAGTATAAAATTATTTTTTGAATAATTTACTATAGAAAAGGCAATCCCTGGGATATTTAAAATTTGCGACAGTAGAAAATTATTTTTTGAATAATTTACTATAGAAAAGGCAATCCCTGGCGCAATTAAAATTTGCGACAGTAGAAAATTATTTTTTGAATAATTTACTATAGAAAAGTCAATCCCTGGCGCACATAAAATTTGCGACAGTAAAAAATTATTTTTTGAATAATTTACTATAGAAAAGTCAATCCCTGGCGCAATTAAAATTTGCGACAGTATAAAATTATTTTTTGAATAATTTACTGTAGAAAAGGCAATCCCTGGGATATTTAAAATTTGCGACAGTAGAAAATTATTTTTTGAATAATTTACTATAGAAAAGGCAATCCCTGGCGCAATTAAAATTTGTGACAGTAGAAAATTAGTTTTTGAATAATTTACTATAGAAAAGGCAATCCCTGGCGCAATTAAAATTTGTGACAGTATAAAATTAGTTTTTGAATAATTTACTATAGAAAAGGCAATCCCTGGGATATTTAAAATTTGCGACAGTATAAAATTATTTTTTGAATAATTTACTGTAGAAAAGGCAATCCCTGGGATATTTAAAATTTGCGACAGTATAAAATTATTTTTTGAATAATTTACTATAGAAAAGTCAATCCCTGGCGCAATTAAAATTTGTGACAGTAGAAAATTAGTTTTTGAATAATTTACTATAGAAAAGGCAATCCCTGGCGTAATTAAAATTTGCGACAGTATAAAATTAGTTTTTGAATAATTTACTGTAGAAAAGGCAATCCCTGGGATATTTAAAATTTGCGACAGTAGAAAATTAGTTTTTGAAAAATTTACTATATAAAAGGCAATCCCTGGCGCAATTAAAATTTGCGACAGTAGAAAATTATTTTTTGAATAATTTACTGTAGAAAAGGCAATCCCTGGGATATTTAAAATTTGCGACAGTAGAAAATTATTTTTTGAATAATTTACTATAGAAAAGGCAATCCCTGGCGCAATTAAAATTTGCGACAGTAGAAAATTATTTTTTGAATAATTTACTATAGAAAAGGCAATCCCTGGCGCAATTAAAATTTGCGACAGTATAAAATTATTTTTTGAATAATTTACTGTAGAAAAGGCAATCCCTGGCGCAATTAAAATTTGTGACAGTTGAAAATTAGTTTTTGAAAAATTTACTGTAGAAAAGGCAATCCCTGGGATATTTAAAATTTGCGACAGTATAAAATTATTTTTTGAATAATTTACTGTAGAAAAGGCAATCCCTGGGATATTTAAAATTTGCGACAGTAGAAAATTATTTTTTGAATAATTTACTATAGAAAAGGCAATCCCTGGCGCAATTAAAATTTGCGACAGTATAAAATTATTTTTTGAATAATTTACTGTAGAAAAGGCAATCCCTGGGATATTTAAAATTTGCGACAGTATAAAATTATTTTTTGAATAATTTACTGTAGAAAAGGCAATCCCTGGCGCAATTAAAATTTGCGACAGTATAAAATTATTTTTTGAATAATTTACTATAGAAAAGGCAATCCCTGGCGCAATTAAAATTTGCGACAGTATAAAATTATTTTTTGAATAATTTACTGTAGAAAAGGCAATCCCTGGGATATTTAAAATTTGCGACAGTATAAAATTATTTTTTGAATAATTTACTGTAGAAAAGGCAATCCCTGGCGCAATTAAAATTTGCGACAGTATAAAATTATTTTTTGAATAATTTACTATAGAAAAGGCAATCCCTGGCGCAATTAAAATTTGCGACAGTAGAAAATTATTTTTTGAATAATTTACTATAGAAAAGTCAATCCCTGGCGCAATTAAAATTTGCGACAGTATAAAATTAGTTTTTGAATAATTTACTATAGAAAAGGCAATCCCTGGCGTAATTAAAATTTGCGACAGTAGAAAATTATTTTTTGAATAATTTACTATAGAAAAGGCAATCCCTGGCGCACATAAAATTTGCGACAGTATAAAATTATTTTTTGAATAATTTACTATAGAAAAGGCAATCCCTGGCGCAATTAAAATTTGCGACAGTAGAAAATTATTTTTTGAATAATTTACTATAGAAAAGTCAATCCCTGGCGCAATTAAAATTTGCGACAGTAGAAAATTATTTTTTGAATAATTTACTGTAGAAAAGGCAATCCCTGGCGCACATTAAATTTGTGACAGTTGAAAATTATTTTTTGAAGAAATTACTATAGAAAAGGCAATCCCTGGCGCACATAAAATTTGTGACAGTTGAAAATTATTTTTTGAATTATTTACTGTAGAAAAGGCAATCCCTGGCGCAATTAAAATTTGCGACAGTAGAAAATTAGTTTTTGAATAATTTACTGTAGAAAAGGCAATCCCTGGGATATTTAAAATTTGTGACAGTTGAAAATTATTTTTTGAATAATTTACTATAGAAAAGGCAATCCCTGGCGCACATAAAATTTGCGACAGTATAAAATTATTTTTTGAATAATTTACTATAGAAAAGGCAATCCCTGGCGCAATTAAAATTTGCGACAGTATAAAATTAGTTTTTGAATAATTTACTATATAAAAGGCAATCCCTGGCGCACATAAAATTTGTGACAGTTGAAAATTAGTTTTTGAATAATTTACTATAGAAAAGGCAATCCCTGGCGCAATTCAAATTTGCGACAGTAGAAAATTAGTTTTTGAATAATTTACTGTAGAAAAGGCAATCCCTGGGATATTTAAAATTTGTGACAGTTGAAAATTATTTTTTGAATAATTTACTATAGAAAAGGCAATCCCTGGCGCACATAAAATTTGCGACAGTAAAAAATTATTTTTTGAATAATTTACTGTAGAAAAGGCAATCCCTGGGATATTTAAAATTTGCGACAGTAGAAAATTATTTTTTGAATAATTTACTATAGAAAAGGCAATCCCTGGCGCAATTAAAATTTGCGACAGTAGAAAATTATTTTTTGAATAATTTACTGTAGAAAAGGCAATCCCTGGCGCAATTAAAATTTGCGACAGTAGAAAATTATTTTTTGAATAATTTACTATAGAAAAGGCAATCCCTGGCGCAATTAAAATTTGCGACAGTATAAAATTATTTTTTGAATAATTTACTGTAGAAAAGGCAATCCCTGGCGCAATTAAAATTTGCGACAGTAGAAAATTATTTTTTGAATAATTTACTATAGAAAAGGCAATCCCTGGCGCAATTAAAATTTGCGACAGTATAAAATTATTTTTTGAATAATTTACTGTAGAAAAGGCAATCCCTGGGATATTTAAAATTTGCGACAGTATAAAATTATTTTTTGAATAATTTACTGTAGAAAAGGCAATCCCTGGGATATTTAAAATTTGCGACAGTATAAAATTATTTTTTGAATAATTTACTGTAGAAAAGGCAATCCCTGGGATATTTAAAATTTGCGACAGTAGAAAATTATTTTTTGAATAATTTACTGTAGAAAAGGCAATCCCTGGCGCAATTAAAATTTGCGACAGTAGAAAATTATTTTTTGAATAATTTACTATAGAAAAGGCAATCCCTGGCGCAATTAAAATTTGCGACAGTATAAAATTATTTTTTGAATAATTTACTGTAGAAAAGGCAATCCCTGGCGCAATTAAAATTTGCGACAGTAGAAAATTATTTTTTGAATAATTTACTATAGAAAAGGCAATCCCTGGCGCAATTAAAATTTGCGACAGTATAAAATTATTTTTTGAATAATTTACTGTAGAAAAGGCAATCCCTGGGATATTTAAAATTTGCGACAGTATAAAATTATTTTTTGAATAATTTACTGTAGAAAAGGCAATCCCTGGGATATTTAAAATTTGCGACAGTATAAAATTATTTTTTGAATAATTTACTGTAGAAAAGGCAATCCCTGGGATATTTAAAATTTGCGACAGTAGAAAATTATTTTTTGAATAATTTACTATAGAAAAGGCAATCCCTGGCGCACATAAAATTTGTGACAGTTGAAAATTATTTTTTGAATAATTTACTATAGAAAAGGCAATCCCTGGCGCACATAAAATTTGCGACAGTAAAAAATTATTTTTTGAATAATTTACTGTAGAAAAGGCAATCCCTGGGATATTTAAAATTTGCGACAGTAGAAAATTATTTTTTGAATAATTTACTATAGAAAAGGCAATCCCTGGCGCACATAAAATTTGTGACAGTTGAAAATTATTTTTTGAATAATTTACTATAGAAAAGGCAATCCCTGGCGCACATAAAATTTGCGACAGTAGAAAATTATTTTTTGAATAATTTACTATAGAAAAGGCAATCCCTGGCGCAATTAAAATTTGCGACAGTAGAAAATTATTTTTTGAATAATTTACTATAGAAAAGGCAATCCCTGGCGCAATTAAAATTTGCGACAGTATAAAATTATTTTTTGAATAATTTACTGTAGAAAAGGCAATCCCTGGGATATTTAAAATTTGCGACAGTAGAAAATTATTTTTTGAATAATTTACTATAGAAAAGGCAATCCCTGGCGCACATAAAATTTGCGACAGTATAAAATTATTTTTTGAATAATTTACTATAGAAAAGTCAATCCCTGGCGCAATTAAAATTTGCGACAGTATAAAATTATTTTTTGAATAATTTACTGTAGAAAAGTCAATCCCTGGCGCAATTAAAATTTGCGACAGTAGAAAATTATTTTTTGAATAATTTACTATAGAAAAGGCAATCCCTGGCGCACATAAAATTTGCGACAGTATAAAATTATTTTTTGAATAATTTACTATAGAAAAGGCAATCCCTGGCGCACATAAAATTTGCGACAGTATAAAATTATTTTTTGAAAAATTTACTATAGAAAAGTCAATCCCTGGCGCAATTAAAATTTGCGACAGTAAAAAATTAGTTTTTGAATAATTTACTATAGAAAAGGCAATCCCTGGCGCACATAAAATTTGCGACAGTATAAAATTATTTTTTGAATAATTTACTATAGAAAAGGCAATCCCTGGCGCACATAAAATTTGTGACAGTTGAAAATTATTTTTTGAATAATTTACTATAGAAAAGGCAATCCCTGGCGCAATTAAAATTTGCGACAGTAGAAAATTATTTTTTGAATAATTTACTGTAGAAAAGGCAATCCCTGGGATATTTAAAATTTGCGACAGTAGAAAATTAGTTTTTGAAAAATTTACTGTAGAAAAGGCAATCCCTGGCGCACATAAAATTTGCGACAGTAGAAAATTATTTTTTGAATAATTTACTATAGAAAAGTCAATCCCTGGCGTAATTAAAATTTGCGACAGTAGAAAATTATTTTTTGAATAATTTACTGTAGAAAAGGCAATCCCTGGGATATTTAAAATTTGCGACAGTAAAAAATTAGTTTTTGAATAATTTACTATAGAAAAGGCAATCCCTGGCGCACATAAAATTTGCGACAGTATAAAATTATTTTTTGAATAATTTACTATAGAAAAGGCAATCCCTGGCGTAATTAAAATTTGCGACAGTAGAAAATTATTTTTTGAATAATTTACTGTAGAAAAGGCAATCCCTGGCGCACATAAAATTTGTGACAGTTGAAAATTATTTTTTGAATAATTTACTATAGAAAAGGCAATCCCTGGCGCAATTAAAATTTGCGACAGTAGAAAATTATTTTTTGAATAATTTACTGTAGAAAAGGCAATCCCTGGGATATTTAAAATTTGCCACAGTAGAAAATTAGTTTTTGAAAAATTTACTATAGAAAAGGCAATCCCTGGCGTAATTAAAATTTGCGACAGTATAAAATTATTTTTTGAATAATTTACTATAGAAAAGTCAATCCCTGGGATATTTAAAATTTGCGACAGTAGAAAATTATTTTTTGAATAATTTACTAGAGAAAAGTCAATCCCTGGCGCAATTAAAATTTGCGACAGTATAAAATTATTTTTTGAATAATTTACTATAGAAAAGGCAATCCCTGGCGTTATTAAAATTTGCGACAGTATAAAATTATTTTTTGAATAATTTACTATAGAAAAGTCAATCCCTGGCGCACATAAAATTTGCGACAGTTGAAAATTATTTTTTGAATAATTTACTGTAGAAAAGGCAATCCCTGGGATATTTAAAATTTGCGACAGTATAAAATTATTTTTTGAATAATTTACTGTAGAAAAGGCAATCCCTGGGATATTTAAAATTTGCGACAGTAGAAAATTATTTTTTGAATAATTTACTGTAGAAAAGGCAATCCCTGGGATATTTAAAATTTGCGACAGTATAAAATTATTTTTTGAATAGTTTACTGTAGAAAAGGCAATCCCTGGGATATTTAAAATTTGCGACAGTAGAAAATTATTTTTTGAATAATTTACTATAGAAAAGGCAATCCCTGGCACAATTAAAATTTGCGACAGTATAAAATTATTTTTTGAATAATTTACTATAGAAAAGGCAATCCCTGGCGCAATTAAAATTTGTGACAGTATAAAATTAGTTTTTGAATAATTTACTGTAGAAAAGGCAATCCCTGGCGCACATAAAATTTGTGACAGTTGAAAATTATTTTTTGAATAATTTACTATAGAAAAGGCAATCCCTGGCGTAATTAAAATTTGCGACAGTAGAAAATTATTTTTTGAATAATTTACTATAGAAAAGTCAATCCCTGGCGCACATAAAATTTGCGACAGTAAAAAATTATTTTTTGAATAATTTACTATAGAAAAGGCAATCCCTGGCGCAATTAAAATTTGCGACAGTAAAAAATTATTTTTTGAATAATTTACTATAGAAAAGGCAATCCCTGGGATATTTAAAATTTGCGACAGTAGAAAATTATTTTTTGAATAATTTACTATAGAAAAGGCAATCCCTGGCGCACATAAAATTTGCGACAGTATAAAATTAGTTTTTGAATAATTTACTATAGAAAAGGCAATCCCTGGGATATTTAAAATTTGCGACAGTAAAAAATTATTTTTTGAATAATTTACTGTAGAAAAGGCAATCCCTGGGATATTTAAAATTTGCGACAGTAGAAAATTATTTTTTGAATAATTTACTATAGAAAAGTCAATCCCTGGCGCAATTAAAATTTGCGACAGTATAAAATTATTTTTTGAATAATTTACTATAGAAAAGGCAATCCCTGGCGTAATTAAAATTTGCGACAGTATAAAATTATTTTTTGAATAATTTACTATAGAAAAGTCAATCCCTGGCGCACATAAAATTTGCGACAGTTGAAAATTATTTTTTGAATAATTTACTGTAGAAAAGGCAATCCCTGGGATATTTAAAATTTGCGACAGTATAAAATTATTTTTTGAATAATTTACTGTAGAAAAGGCAATCCCTGGGATATTTAAAATTTGCGACAGTAGAAAATTATTTTTTGAGTAATTTACTGTAGAAAAGGCAATCCCTGGGATATTTAAAATTTGCGACAGTATAAAATTATTTTTTGAATAATTTACTGTAGAAAAGGCAATCCCTGGGATATTTAAAATTTGCGACAGTAGAAAATTATTTTTTGAATAATTTACTATAGAAAAGGCAATCCCTGGCGCAATTAAAATTTGCGACAGTTGAAAATTATTTTTTGAATAATTTACTATAGAAAAGGCAATCCCTGGCGTAATTAAAATTTGCGACAGTAGAAAATTATTTTTTGAATAATTTACTATAGAAAAGTCAATCCCTGGCGCACATAAAATTTGTGACAGTTGAAAATTATTTTTTGAATAATTTACTATAGAAAAGGCAATCCCTGGCGCACATAAAATTTGTGACAGTTGAAAATTATTTTTTGAATAATTTACTATAGAAAAGGCAATCCCTGGCGTAATTAAAATTTGCGACAGTAGAAAATTATTTTTTGAATAATTTACTATAGAAAAGGCAATCCCTGGCGCACATAAAATTTGCGACAGTATAAAATTATTTTTTGAATAATTTACTGTAGAAAAGGCAATCCCTGGGATATTTAAAATTTGCGACAGTATAAAATTATTTTTTGAATAATTTACTGTAGAAAAGGCAATCCCTGGGATATTTAAAATTTGCGACAGTAGAAAATTATTTTTTGAATAATTTACTGTAGAAAAGGCAATCCCTGGGATATTTAAAATTTGCGACAGTATAAAATTATTTTTTGAATAATTTACTGTAGAAAAGGCAATCCCTGGGATATTTAAAATTTGCGACAGTAGAAAATTATTTTTTGAATAATTTACTATAGAAAAGGCAATCCCTGGCGCAATTAAAATTTGCGACAGTTGAAAATTATTTTTTGAATAATTTACTATAGAAAAGGCAATCCCTGGGATATTTAAAATTTGCGACAATATAAAATTATTTTTTGAATAATTTACTGTAGAAAAGGCAATCCCTGGGATATTTAAAATTTGCGACAGTAGAAAATTAGTTTTTTGAATAATTTACTGTAGAAAAGGCAATCCTGGCGCACATAAAATTTGTGACAGTTGAAAATTATTTTTTGAATAATTTACTATAGAAAAGGCAATCCCTGGCGTAATTAAAATTTGCGACAGTAGAAAATTATTTTTTGAATAATTTACTATAGAAAAGTCAATCCCTGGCGCACATAAATTTTGCGACAGTAAAAATTATTTTTTGAATAATTTACTATAGAAAAGGCAATCCCTGGCGCAATTAAAATTTGCGACAGTAAAAAAATTATTTTTTGAATAATTTACTATAGAAAAGGCAATCCCTGGGATATTTAAAATTTGCGACAGTAGAAAATTATTTTTTGAATAATTTACTATAGAAAAGGCAATCCCTGGCGCACATAAAATTTGCGACAGTATAAAATTAGTTTTTGAATAATTTACTATAGAAAAGGCAATCCCTGGGATATTTAAAATTTGCGACAGTAAAAAATTATTTTTTGAATAATTTACTGTAGAAAAGGCAATCCTGGGATATTTAAAATTTGCGACAGTAGAAAAATTATTTTTTGAATAATTTACTATAGAAAAGTCAATCCCTGGCGCAATTAAAATTTGCGACAGTATAAAATTATTTTTTGAATAATTTACTGTAGAAAAGGCAATCCCTGGCGCAATTAAAATTTGTGACAGTATAAAATTAGTTTTTGAATAATTTACTATAGAAAAGGCAATCCCTGGGATATTTAAAATTTGCGACAGTAAAAAATTATTTTTTGAATAATTTACTATAGAAAAAGGCAATCCCTGGCGAATTAAAATTTGTGACAGTAGAAAATTAGTTTTTGAATAATTTACTGTAGAAAAGGCAATCCCTGGGATATTTAAAATTTGCGACAGTAGAAAATTAGTTTTTGAAAAATTTACTATAGAAAAGGCAATCCCTGGCGTAATTAAAATTTGCGACAGTATAAAATTAGTTTTTGAAAATTTACTGTAGAAAAGGCAATCCTGGCGCAATTAAAATTTGTGACAGTAGAAAATTAGTTTTTGAAAAATTTACTATAGAAAAGGCAATCCCTGGCGCACATAAAATTTGCGACAGTAAAAAATTATTTTTTGAATAATTTACTGTAGAAAAGGCAATCCCTGGCGCACATAAAATTTGCGACAGTAGAAAATTATTTTTTGAATAATTTACTATAGAAAAGGCAATCCCTGGCGCAATTAAAATTTGCGACAGTAGAAAATTATTTTTTGAATAATTTACTATAGAAAAAGGCAATCCCTGGCGCACATAAAATTTGTGACAGTTGAAAATTATTTTTTGAATAATTTACTATAGAAAAGGCAATCCCTGGCGCACATAAAATTTGCGACAGTAAAAAATTATTTTTTGAATAATTTACTATAGAAAAGGCAATCCCTGGGATATTTAAAATTTGCGACAGTAGAAAATTATTTTTTGAATAATTTACTATAGAAAAGGCAATCCCTGGCGCACATAAAATTTGCGACAGTATAAAATTAGTTTTTGAATAATTTACTATAGAAAAGGCAATCCCTGGGATATTTAAAATTTGCGACAGTAAAAAATTATTTTTTGAATAATTTACTGTAGAAAAGGCAATCTGGGATATTTAAAATTTGCGACAGTAGAAAATTATTTTTTGAATAATTTACTATAGAAAAGTCAATCCCTGGCGCAATTAAAATTTGCGACAGTATAAAATTATTTTTTGAATAATTTACTATAGAAAAGGCAATCCCTGGCGTAATTAAAATTTGCGACAGTATAAAATTATTTTTTGAATAATTTTACTATAGAAAAGTCAATCCCTGCGCACATAAAATTTGCGACAGTTGAAAATTATTTTTTGAATAATTTACTGTAGAAAAGGCAATCCCTGGGATATTTAAAATTTGCGACAGTATAAAATTATTTTTTGAATAATTTACTGTAGAAAAGGCAATCCCTGGGATATTTAAAATTTGCGACAGTAGAAAATTATTTTTTGAGTAATTTACTGTAGAAAAGGCAATCCCTGGGATATTTAAAATTTGCGACAGTATAAAATTATTTTTTGAATAATTTACTGTAGAAAAGGCAATCCCTGGGATATTTAAAATTTGCGACAGTAGAAAATTATTTTTTGAATAATTTACTATAGAAAAGGCAATCCCTGGCGCAATTAAAATTTGCGACAGTTGAAAATTATTTTTTGAATAATTTACTATAGAAAAGGCAATCCCTGGCGTAATTAAAATTTGCGACAGTAGAAAATTATTTTTTGAATAATTTACTATAGAAAAGTCAATCCCTGGCGCACATAAATTTGTGACAGTTGAAAATTATTTTTTTGAATAATTTACTATAGAAAAGGCAATCCCTGGCGCACATAAATTTGTGACAGTTGAAAATTATTTTTGAATAATTTACTATAGAAAAGGCAATCCCTGGCGTAATTAAAATTTGCGACAGTAGAAAATTATTTTTTTGAATAATTTACTATAGAAAAGCAATCCCTGGCGCACATAAAATTTGCGACAGTATAAAATTATTTTTTGAATAATTTACTGTAGAAAAGGCAATCCCTGGGATATTTAAAATTTGCGACAGTATAAAATTATTTTTTGAATAATTTACTGTAGAAAAGGCAATCCCTGGGATATTTAAAATTTGCGACAGTAGAAAATTATTTTTTGAATAATTTACTGTAGAAAAGGCAATCCTGGGATATTTAAAATTTGCGACAGTATAAAATTATTTTTTGAATAATTTACTGTAGAAAAGGCAATCCCTGGGATATTTAAAATTTGCGACAGTAGAAAATATTTTTTGAATAATTTACTATAGAAAAGGCAATCCCTGGCGCAATTAAAATTTGCGACAGTTGAAAATTATTTTTTGAATAATTTACTATAGAAAAGGCAATCCCTGGGATATTTAAAATTTGCGACAATATAAAATTATTTTTTGAATAATTTACTGTAGAAAAGGCAATCCCTGGGATATTTAAAATTTGCGACAGTAGAAAATTAGTTTTTGAATAATTTACTGTAGAAAAGGCAATCCCTGGCGCACATAAAATTTGTGACAGTTGAAAATTATTTTTTGAATAATTTACTATAGAAAAGGCAATCCCTGGCGTAATTAAAATTTGCGACAGTAGAAAATTATTTTTTGAATAATTTACTATAGAAAAGTCAATCCCTGGCGCACATAAAATTTGCGACAGTAAAAAATTATTTTTTGAATAATTTACTATAGAAAAGGCAATCCCTGGCGCAATTAAAATTTGCGACAGTAAAAAATTATTTTTTGAATAATTTACTATAGAAAAGGCAATCCCTGGGATATTTAAAATTTGCGACAGTAGAAAATTATTTTTTGAATAATTTACTATAGAAAAGGCAATCCCTGGCGCACATAAAATTTGCGACAGTATAAAATTAGTTTTTGAATAATTTACTATAGAAAAGGCAATCCCTGGGGATATTTAAAATTTGCGACAGTAAAAAATTATTTTTTGAATAATTTACTGTAGAAAAGGCAATCCCTGGGATATTTAAAATTTGCGGACAGTAGAAAATTATTTTTTTGAATAATTTACTATAGAAAAGTCAATCCTGGCGCAATTAAAATTTGCGACAGTATAAAATTATTTTTTGAATAATTTACTGTAGAAAAAGGCAATCCCTGGCGCAATTAAAATTTGTGACAGTATAAAATTAGTTTTTGAATAATTTACTATAGAAAAGGCAATCCCTGGGATATTTAAAATTTGCGACAGTAAAAAAATTATTTTTTGAATAATTTACTATAGAAAAGGCAATCCCTGGCGTAATTAAAATTTGTGACAGTAGAAAATTAGTTTTTGAATAATTTACTGTAGAAAAGGCAATCCCTGGGATATTTAAAATTTGCGACAGTAGAAAATTAGTTTTTGAAAAATTTACTATAGAAAAAGGCAATCCCTGGCGTAATTAAAATTTGCGACAGTATAAAATTAGTTTTTGAAAAATTTACTGTAGAAAAGGCAATCCCTGGCGCAATTAAAATTTGTGACAGTAGAAAATTAGTTTTTGAAAAATTTACTATAGAAAAGGCAATCCCTGGCGCACATAAAATTTGCGACAGTAAAAAATTATTTTTTGAATAATTTACTGTAGAAAAGGGCAATCCCTGGCGCACATAAAATTTGCGACAGTAGAAAATTATTTTTGAATAATTTACTATAGAAAAGGCAATCCCTGGCGCAATTAAAATTTGCGACAGTAGAAAATTATTTTTTGAATAATTTACTATAGAAAAGGCAATCCCTGGCGCACATAAAATTTGTGACAGTTGAAAATTATTTTTTGAATAATTTACTATAGAAAAGGCAATCCCTGGCGCACATAAAATTTGCGACAGTAAAAAATTATTTTTTGAATAATTTACTGTAGAAAAGGCAATCCCTGGCGCAATTTAAAATTTGCGACAGTATAAAATTATTTTTGAATAATTTACTATAGAAAAGGCAATCCCTGGCGCAATTAAAATTTGCGACAGTAGAAAATTATTTTTTGAATAATTTACTATAGAAAAGTCAATCCCTGGCGCAATTAAAATTTGCGACAGTAGAAAATTAGTTTTTGAAAAATTTACTATAGAAAAGGCAATCCCTGGCGCAATTAAAATTTGTGACAGTTGAAAATTATTTTTTGAATAATTTACTGTAGAAAAGGCAATCCCTGGGATATTTAAAATTTGCGACAGTAGAAAATTATTTTTTGAATAATTTACTGTAGAAAAGGCAATCCCTGGGATATTTAAAATTTGCGACAGTAGAAAATTAGTTTTTGTGGCGTATATAGTAAATTATTCAAAAACTAATTTTCAACTGTCACAAATTTTAAATATCCCAGGATTGCCTTTTCTATAGTAAATTTTTCAAAAACTAATTTTATACTGTCACAAATTTTAATTGCGCCAGGGATTGCCTTTTATATAGTAAATTATTCAAAAACTAATTTTCTACTGTCGCAAATTTTAATTGCGCCAGGGATTGCCTTTTCTATAGTAAATTATTCAAAAACTAATTTTATACTGTCGCAAATTTTAAATATCCCAGGATTGCCTTTTCTATAGTAAATTATTCAAAAAATAATTTTCAACTGTCCACAAATTTTATGTGCGCCAGGGATTGCCTTTTCTATAGTAAATTATTCAAAAACTAATTTTATACTGTCGCAAATTTTAATTGCGCCAGGGATTGCCTTTTCTATAGTAAATTATTCAAAAACTAATTTTCTACTGTCGCAAATTTTAATTGCGCCAGGATTGCCTTTTCTATAGTAAATTATTCAAAAACTAATTTTATTCTGTCGCAAATTTAATTGCGCCAGGGATTGCCTTTTCTATAGTAAATTATTCAAAAAATAATTTTATACTGTCACAAATTTTAAATATCCCAGGGATTGCCTTTTCTATAGTAAATTATTCAAAAACTAATTTTATACTGTCGCAAATTTTAATTGCGCCAGGGATTGCCTTTTCTATAGTAAATTATTCAAAAAATAATTTTCTACTGTCGCAAATTTTAAATATCCCAGGGATTGACTTTTCTATAGTAAATTATTCAAAAACTAATTTTATACTGTCACAAATTTTAAATATCCCAGGGATTGCCTTTTCTACAGTAAATTATTCAAAAAATAATTTTCAACTGTCACAAATTTTATGTGCGCCAGGGATTGCCTTTTCTATAGTAAATTATTCAAAAAATAATTTTATACTGTCGCAAATTTTATGTGCGCCAGGGATTGCCTTTTATATAGTAAATTATTCAAAAAATAATTTTATACTGTCACAAATTTTAATTGCGCCAGGGATTGCCTTTTCTATAGTAAATTATTCAAAAAACTAATTTTATACTGTCGCAAATTTTAAAATATCCCATGGATTGCCTTTTTCTATAGTAAATTATTCAAAAAATAATTTTCTACTGTCGCAAATTTTAAATATCCCAGGGATTGCCTTTTCTATAGTAAATTATTCAAAAAATAATTTTCTACTGTCGCAAATTTTAAATATCCCAGGGATTGCCTTTTCTATAGTAAATTATTCAAAAACTAATTTTATACTGTCGCAAATTTTAAATATCCCAGGGATTGCCTTTTCTATAGTAAATTTTTCAAAAACTAATTTTATACTGTCGCAAATTTTAAATATCCCAGGGATTGCCTTTTCTACAGTAAATTTTCAAAAACTAATTTTATACTGTCGCAAATTTTAATTACGCCAGGGATTGCCTTTTCTATAGTAAATTTTTCAAAAACTAATTTTATACTGTCGCAAATTTTATGTGCGCCAGGGATTGCCTCTTTCAATAGTAAATTATTCAAAAACTAATTTTATACTGTCGCAAATTTTATGTGCGCCAGGGATTGCCTTTTCTACAGTAAATTATTCAAAAAATAATTTTCAACTGTCACAAATTTAATTGCGCCAGGGATTGCCTTTTTCTATAGTAAATTATTCAAAAACTAATTTTATACTGTCGCAAATTTTAAATATCCAGGGATTGCCTTTTCTACAGTAAATTATTCAAAAAATAATTTTATACTGTCACAAATTTTAAATATCCCAGGGATTGCCTTTTCTATAGTAAATTATTCAAAAACTAATTTTATACTGTCGCAAATTTTAAATATCCCAGGGATTGCCTTTTCTACAGTAAATTATTCAAAAACTAATTTTATACTGTCGCAAATTTTAAATATCCCAGGGATTGCCTTTTCTACAGTAAATTATTCAAAAAAATAATTTTATACTGTCACAAATTTTAAATATCCCAGGGATTGCCTTTTCTATAGTAAATTATTCAAAAACTAATTTTATACTGTCGCAAATTTTAAATATCCCAGGGATTGCCTTTTCTATAGTAAATTATTCAAAACCTAATTTTATACTGTCGCAAATTTTAATTGCGCCAGGGATTGCCTTTTCTATAGTAAATTATTCAAAAAATAATTTTCTACTGTCGCAAAATTTTAAATATCCCAGATATTGACTTTTCTACAGTAAATTATTCAAAAACTAATTTTATTACTGTCGCAAATTTTAAATATCCCAGGGATTGACTTTTCTATAGTAAATTATTCAAAAACTAATTTTAATACTGTCACAAATTTTATGTGCGCCAGGGATTGCCTTTTCTATAGTAAATTATTCAAAAACTAATTTTATACTGTCGCAAATTTTAAATATCCCAGGGATTGCCTTTTCTATAGTAAATTATTCAAAAAATAATTTTCTACTGTCGCAAATTTTAAATATCCCAGGGATTGCCTTTTCTACAGTAAATTATTCAAAAAATAATTTTATACTGTCACAAATTTTAAATATCCCAGGGATTGCCTTTTCTATAGTAAATTATTCAAAAACTAATTTTATACTGTCGCAAATTTTAATTGCGCCAGGGATTGCCTTTTCTATAGTAAATTATTCAAAAACTAATTTTATACTGTCGCAAATTTTAAATATCCAGTGATTGCCTTTTCTATAGTAAATTATTCAAAAACTAATTTTATACTGTCGCAAATTTTAATTGCGCCAGGGATTGACTTTTCTATAGTAAATTATTCAAAAAATAATTTTCTACTGTCGCAAATTTTAAATATCCCAGGGATTGACTTTTCTATAGTAAATTATTCAAAAACTAATTTTATACTGTCGCAAATTTTAAATATCCCAGGGATTGACTTTTCTATAGTAAATTATTCAAAAAATAATTTTCTACTGTCGCAAATTTTAAATATCCCAGGCATTGACTTTTCTATAGTAAATTATTCAAAAAATAATTTTATACTGTCACAAATTTTAAATATCCCAGGGATTGCCTTTTCTATAGTAAATTATTCAAAAACTAATTTTATACTGTCGCAAATTTTAAATATCCCAGGGATTGACTTTTCTATAGTAAATTATTCAAAAATAATTTTATACTGTCACAAATTTTAAATATCCCAGGATTGCCTTTTCTATAGTAAAATTATTCAAAAACTAATTTTATACTGTCGCAAATTTTATGTGCCGCCAGGGATTGCCTTTTCTATAGTAAATTTTTCAAAAACTAATTTTATACTGTCACAAATTTTATGTGCGCCAGGGATTGCCTTTTCTATAGTAATTATTCAAAAACTAATTTTATACTGTCGCAAATTTTAAATATCCCAGGGATTGCCTTTTCTATAGTAAATTATTCAAAAAATAATTTTCTTACTGTCGCAAATTTTAAATATCCCAGGGATTGCCTTTTCTACAGTAAATTAATTCAAAAAATAATTTTATACTGTCACAAATTTTAAATATCCCAGGGATTGCCTTTTCTATAGTAAATTATTCAAAAACTAATTTTTATACTGTCGCAAATTTTAATTGCGCCAGGATTGCCTTTTCTATAGTAAATTATTCAAAAAATAATTTTCTACTGTCGCAAATTTTAAATATCCAGGGATTGCCTTTTCCTACAGTAAATTATTCAAAAACTAATTTTATACTGTCGCAAATTTTAAATATCCCAGGGATTGCCTTTTCTATAGTAAATTTTTCAAAAACCTAATTTTATACTGTCGCAAATTTTAAATATCCCAGGGATTGCCTTTTCTACAGTAAATTATTCAAAAAATAATTTTCAACTGTCACAAATTTTAAATATCCCAGGGATTGCCTTTTCTACAGTAAATTATTCAAAAAATAATTTTATACTCTCGCCAAATTTTAATTACGCCAGGGATTGACTTTTCTATAGTAAATTATTCAAAAAATAATTTTCAACTGTCACAAATTTTAATTACGCCAGGGATTGCCTTTTATATAGTAAATTTTTCAAAAACTAATTTTATTACTGTCACAAATTTTAAATATCCCAGGGATTGCCTTTTATATAGTAAATTTTTCAAAAAATAATTTTATACTGTCGCAAATTTTAATTGCGCCAGGGATTGCCTTTTCTATAGTAAATTTTTCAAAAACTAATTTTATTCTGTCGCAAATTTAAATATCCCAGGGATTGCCTTTTCTACAGTAAATTATTCAAAAAATAATTTTATACTGTCGCAAATTTTATGTGCGCCAGGGATTGCCTTTTATATAGTAAATTTTTCAAAAAATAATTTTATACTGTCGCAAATTTTAAATATCCCAGGGATTGCCTTTTCTATAGTAAATTTTTCAAAAACTAATTTTATACTGTCGCAAATTTTAAATATCCCAGGATTGCCTTTTCTACAGTAAATTATTCAAAAAATAATTTTATACTGTCGCAAATTTTAATTACGCCAGGGATTGACTTTTCTATAGTAAATTATTCAAAAAATAATTTTCAACTGTCACAAATTTTAATTACGCCAGGGATTGCCTTTTATATAGTAATTTTTCAAAAACTAATTTTATACTGTCACAAATTTTAAATATCCCAGGGATTGCCTTTTATATAGTAAATTATTCAAAAAATAATTTTCAACTGTCACAAATTTTAATTACGCCAGGGATTGCCTTTTATATAGTAAATTATTCAAAAACTAATTTTATACTATCGCAAATTTTAATTGCGCCAGGGATTGCCTTTTCTATAGTAAATTGTTCAAAAAATAATTTTCTACTGTCGCAAATTTTAAATATCCCAGGGATTGACTTTTCTATAGTAAATTATTCAAAAACTAATTTTATACTGTCACAAATTTTAAATATCCCAGGGATTGCCTTTTCTACAGTAAATTATTCAAAAAATAATTTTATACTGTCGCAAATTTTATGTGCGCCAGGGATTGCCTTTTATATAGTAAATTATTCAAAAAATAATTTTATACTGTCACAAATTTTAAATATCCCAGGGATTGCCTTTTCTATAGTAAATTATTCAAAAATTAATTTTATACTGTCACAAATTTTAATTGCGCCAGGGATTGACTTTTCTATAGTAAATTATTCAAAAACTAATTTTATACTGTCGCAAATTTTAAATATCCCAGGGATTGCCTTTTCTATAGTAAATTATTCAAAAAATAATTTTCTACTGTCACAAATTTTAATTGCGCCAGGGATTGACTTTTCTATAGTAAATTATTCAAAAACTAATTTTATACTGTCACAAATTTTAATTACGCCAGGGATTGCCTTTTCTATAGTAAATTATTCAAAAAATAATTTTATACTGTCACAAATTTTAAATATCCCAGGGATTGCCTTTTCTATAGTAAATTATTCAAAAACTAATTTTATACTGTCGCAAATTTTAATTGCGCCAGGGATTGCCTTTTCTATAGTAAATTATTCAAAAAATAATTTTCTACTGTCGCAAATTTTAAATATCCCAGGGATTGACTTTTCTATAGTAAATTATTCAAAAACTAATTTTATACTGTCACAAATTTTAAATATCCCAGGGATTGCCTTTTCTACAGTAAATTATTCAAAAAATAATTTTCAACTGTCACAAATTTTATGTGCGCCAGGGATTGACTTTTCTATAGTAAATTATTCAAAAAATAATTTTCTACTGTCGCAAATTTTAAATATCCCAGGGATTGACTTTTCTATAGTAAATTATTCAAAAACTAATTTTATACTGTCGCAAATTTTAATTGCGCCAGGGATTGCCTTTTCTATAGTAAATTATTCAAAAAATAATTTTATACTGTCACAAATTTTAAATATCCCAGGGATTGACTTTTCTATAGTAAATTATTCAAAAACTAATTTTATACTGTCACAAATTTTAAATATCCCAGGGATTGCCTTTTCTACAGTAAATTATTCAAAAAATAATTTTCAACTGTCACAAATTTTATGTGCGCCAGGGATTGCCTTTTCTATAGTAAATTTTTCAAAAACTAATTTTATACTGTCGCAAATTTTATGTGCGCCAGGGATTGCCTTTTCTATAGTAAATTATTCAAAAACTAATTTTCAACTGTCGCAAATTTTAATTACGCCAGGGATTGCCTTTTCTACAGTAAATTATTCAAAAAATAATTTTATACTGTCACAAATTTTAATTGCGCCAGGGATTGCCTTTTCTATAGTAAATTATTCAAAAACTAATTTTATACTGTCGCAAATTTTAATTGCGCCAGGGATTGACTTTTCTATAGTAAATTATTCAAAAAATAATTTTCTACTGTCGCAAATTTTAAATATCCCAGGGATTGACTTTTCTATAGTAAATTATTCAAAAACTAATTTTATACTGTCACAAATTTTAAATATCCCAGGGATTGCCTTTTATATAGTAAATTATTCAAAAACTAATTTTCTACTGTCGCAAATTTTAAATATGCCAGGGATTGCCTTTTCTATAGTAAATTATTCAAAAAATAATTTTATACTGTCGCAAATTTTAAATATCCCAGGGATTGACTTTTCTATAGTAAATTATTCAAAAACTAATTTTATACTGTCGCAAATTTTAATTGCGCCAGGGATTGCCTTTTCTATAGTAAATTATTCAAAAAATAATTTTATACTGTCACAAATTTTAAATATCCCAGGGATTGACTTTTCTATAGTAAATTATTCAAAAACTAATTTTATACTGTCACAAATTTTAAATATCCCAGGGATTGCCTTTTCTATAGTAAATTATTCAAAAAATAATTTTATACTGTCGCAAATTTTAAATATCCCAGGGATTGACTTTTCTATAGTAAATTATTCAAAAAATAATTTTCTACTGTCGCAAATTTTAAATATCCCAGGGATTGACTTTTCTATAGTAAATTATTCAAAAACTAATTTTATACTGTCGCAAATTTTAATTGCGCCAGGGATTGCCTTTTATATAGTAAATTATTCAAAAAATAATTTTCAACTGTCGCAAATTTTAAATATCCCAGGGATTGACTTTTCTATAGTAAATTATTCAAAAACTAATTTTATACTGTCACAAATTTTAAATATCCCAGGGATTGCCTTTTCTACAGTAAATTATTCAAAAACTAATTTTATACTGTCACAAATTTTAAATATCCCAGGGATTGCCTTTTCTATAGTAAATTATTCAAAAACTAATTTTATACTGTCGCAAATTTTAATTGCGCCAGGGATTGACTTTTCTATAGTAAATTATTCAAAAAATAATTTTCAACTGTCACAAATTTTAAATATCCCAGGGATTGCCTTTTCTACAGTAAATTATTCAAAAACTAATTTTATACTGTCGCAAATTTTAAATATCCCAGGGATTGCCTTTTCTATAGTAAATTATTCAAAAAATAATTTTCTACTGTCACAAATTTTAATTGCGCCAGGGATTGCCTTTTCTATAGTAAATTATTCAAGAAATAATTTTCTACTGTCGCAAATTTTAAATATCCCAGGGATTGCCTTTTCTACAGTAAATTATTCAAAAACTAATTTTATACTGTCGCAAATTTTAAATATCCCAGGGATTGACTTTTCTATAGTAAATTATTCAAAAAATAATTTTCTACTGTCGCAAATTTTAAATATCCCAGGGATTGACTTTTCTATAGTAAATTATTCAAAAAATAATTTTATACTGTCACAAATTTTAAATATCCCAGGGATTGCCTTTTCTATAGTAAATTATTCAAAAACTAATTTTATACTGTCGCAAATTTTAATTGCGCCAGGGATTGACTTTTCTATAGTAAATTATTCAAAAAATAATTTTCTACTGTCGCAAATTTTAAATATCCCAGGGATTGACTTTTCTATAGTAAATTATTCAAAAACTAATTTTATACTGTCACAAATTTTAATTGCGCCAGGGATTGCCTTTTATATAGTAAATTATTCAAAAAATAATTTTCAACTGTCGCAAATTTTAAATATCCCAGGGATTGACTTTTCTATAGTAAATTATTCAAAAACTAATTTTATACTGTCACAAATTTTAAATATCCCAGGGATTGCCTTTTCTACAGTAAATTATTCAAAAAATAATTTTCAACTGTCACAAATTTTATGTGCGCCAGGGATTGCCTTTTCTATAGTAAATTTTTCAAAAACTAATTTTATACTGTCGCAAATTTTAAATATCCCAGGGATTGCCTTTTCTATAGTAAATTATTCAAAAAATAATTTTATACTGTCACAAATTTTAAATATCCCAGGGATTGCCTTTTCTATAGTAAATTATTCAAAAACTAATTTTATACTGTCGCAAATTTTAATTGCGCCAGGGATTGCCTTTTCTATAGTAAATTATTCAAAAAATAATTTTCTACTGTCGCAAATTTTAAATATCCCAGGGATTGACTTTTCTATAGTAAATTATTCAAAAAATAATTTTCAACTGTCACAAATTTTAATTGCGCCAGGGATTGCCTTTTATATAGTAAATTATTCAAAAAATAATTTTCAACTGTCGCAAATTTTAAATATCCCAGGGATTGACTTTTCTATAGTAAATTATTCAAAAACTAATTTTATACTGTCACAAATTTTAAATATCCCAGGGATTGCCTTTTCTACAGTAAATTATTCAAAAACTAATTTTATACTGTCACAAATTTTAAATATCCCAGGGATTGCCTTTTCTATAGTAAATTATTCAAAAACTAATTTTCAACTGTCGCAAATTTTAATTACGCCAGGGATTGCCTTTTATATATTAAATTATTCAAAAACTAATTTTATACTGTCGCAAATTTTAATTGCGCCAGGGATTGCCTTTTCTACAGTAAATTATTCAAAAACTAATTTTATACTGTCGCAAATTTTAAATATCCCAGGGATTGCCTTTTCTATAGTAAATTATTCAAAAAATAATTTTATACTGTCGCAAATTTTATGTGCGCCAGGGATTGCCTTTTCTATAGTATATTATTCAAAAAATAATTTTCTACTGTCGCAAATTTTAAATATCCCAGGGATTGACTTTTCTATAGTAAATTATTCAAAAACTAATTTTATACTGTCGCAAATTTTAATTGCGCCAGGGATTGACTTTTCTATAGTAAATTATTCAAAAAATAATTTTCAACTGTCACAAATTTTAAATATCCCAGGGATTGCCTTTTCTACAGTAAATTATTCAAAAACTAATTTTATACTGTCGCAAATTTTAAATATCCCAGGGATTGCCTTTTCTATAGTAAATTATTCAAAAACTAATTTTATACTGTCGCAAATTTTAAATATCCCAGGGATTGCCTTTTCTATAGTAAATTATTCAAAAAATAATTTTCTACTGTCGCAAATTTTAAATATCCCAGGGATTGCCTTTTCTACAGTAAATTATTCAAAAACTAATTTTATACTGTCGCAAATTTTAAATATCCCAGGGATTGACTTTTCTATAGTAAATTATTCAAAAAATAATTTTCTACTGTCGCAAATTTTAAATATCCCAGGGATTGACTTTTCTATAGTAAATTATTCAAAAAATAATTTTCAACTGTCACAAATTTTAATTGCGCCAGGGATTGCCTTTTATATAGTAAATTATTCAAAAAATAATTTTCAACTGTCGCAAATTTTAAATATCCCAGGGATTGACTTTTCTATAGTAAATTATTCAAAAACTAATTTTATACTGTCACAAATTTTAAATATCCCAGGGATTGCCTTTTCTACAGTAAATTATTCAAAAACTAATTTTATACTGTCACAAATTTTAAATATCCCAGGGATTGCCTTTTCTATAGTAAATTATTCAAAAACTAATTTTCAACTGTCGCAAATTTTAATTACGCCAGGGATTGCCTTTTATATAGTAAATTATTCAAAAACTAATTTTATACTGTCGCAAATTTTAATTGCGCCAGGGATTGCCTTTTCTACAGTAAATTATTCAAAAACTAATTTTATACTGTCGCAAATTTTAAATATCCCAGGGATTGCCTTTTCTATAGTAAATTATTCAAAAAATAATTTTATACTGTCGCAAATTTTATGTGCGCCAGGTATTGCCTTTTCTATAGTAAATTATTCAAAAAATAATTTTCTACTGTCGCAAATTTTAAATATCCCAGGGATTGACTTTTCTATAGTAAATTATTCAAAAACTAATTTTATACTGTCACAAATTTTAAATATCCCAGGGATTGCCTTTTCTACAGTAAATTATTCAAAAAATAATTTTCAACTGTCACAAATTTTATGTGCGCCAGGGATTGCCTTTTCTATAGTAAATTTTTCAAAAACTAATTTTATACTGTCGCAAATTTTATGTGCGCCAGGGATTGCCTTTTATATAGTAAATTATTCAAAAAATAATTTTCTACTGTCGCAAATTTTAAATATCCCAGGGATTGCCTTTTCTACAGTAAATTTTTCAAAAACTAATTTTATACTGTCGCAAATTTTAATTACGCCAGGGATTGCCTTTTCTATAGTAAATTATTCAAAAACTAATTTTCTACTGTCGCAAATTTTATGTGCGCCAGGGATTGACTTTTCTATAGTAAATTATTCAAAAAATAATTTTCTACTGTCGCAAATTTTAAATATCCCAGGGATTGACTTTTCTATAGTAAATTATTCAAAAACTAATTTTATACTGTCACAAATTTTAAATATCCCAGGGATTGCCTTTTCTATAGTAAATTATTCAAAAACTAATTTTATACTGTCGCAAATTTTAATTGCGCCAGGGATTGCCTTTTCTACAGTAAATTATTCAAAAACTAATTTTATACTGTCGCAAATTTTATGTGCGCCAGGGATTGACTTTTCTATAGTAAATTTTTCAAAAAATAATTTTATACTGTCACAAATTTTAAATATCCCAGGGATTGCCTTTTCTACAGTAAATTATTCAAAAAATAATTTTCAACTGTCACAAATTTTATGTGCGCCAGGGATTGCCTTTTCTATAGTAAATTTTTCAAAAACTAATTTTATACTGTCACAAATTTTATGTGCGCCAGGGATTGCCTTTTCTATAGTAAATTATTCAAAAAATAATTTTATACTGTCGCAAATTTTAAATATCCCAGGGATTGCCTTTTCTATAGTAAATTATTCAAAAAATAATTTTATACTGTCGCAAATTTTAAATATCCCAGGGATTGCCTTTTTTATAGTAAATTATTCAAAAAATAATTTTATACTGTCGCAAATTTTAAATATCCCAGGGATTGACTTTTCTATAGTAAATTATTCAAAAACTAATTTTATACTGTCGCAAATTTTAAATATCCCAGGGATTGACTTTTCTATAGTAAATTATTCAAAAAATAACTTTATACTGTCGCAAATTTTAAATATCCCAGGGATTGCCTTTTCTATAGTAAATTATTCAAAAACTAATTTTCTACTGTCGCAAATTTTAAATATCCCAGGGATTGACTTTTCTATAGTAAATTATTCAAAAAATAATTTTCAACTGTCACAAATTTTAATTACGCCAGGGATTGCCTTTTCTACAGTAAATTATTCAAAAACTAATTTTATACTGTCGCAAATTTTAAATATCCCAGGGATTGACTTTTCTATAGTAAATTATTCAAAAACTAATTTTATACTGTCGCAAATTTTAAATATCCCAGGGATTGCCTTTTCTATAGTAAATTATTCAAAAAATAATTTTCTACTGTCGCAAATTTTAAATATCCCAGGGATTGCCTTTTCTACAGTAAATTATTCAAAAACTAATTTTATACTGTCGCAAATTTTAAATATCCCAGGGATTGCCTTTTCTATAGTAAATTATTCAAAAACTAATTTTATACTGTCGCAAATTTTAAATATCCCAGGGATTGCCTTTTATATAGTAAATTATTCAAAAAATAATTTTATACTGTCGCAAATTTTAATTACGCCAGGGATTGCCTTTTATATAGTAAATTATTCAAAAACTAATTTTCTACTGTCGCAAATTTTAATTGCGCCAGGGATTGACTTTTCTATAGTAAATTATTCAAAAAATAATTTTCAACTGTCACAAATTTTAATTACGCCAGGGATTGCCTTTTATATAGTAAATTTTTCAAAAACTAATTTTATACTGTCACAAATTTTAAATATCCCAGGGATTGCCTTTTCTACAGTAAATTATTCAAAAAATAATTTTATACTGTCGCAAATTTTATGTGCGCCAGGGATTGCCTTTTATATAGTAAATTATTCAAAAAATAATTTTATACTGTCACAAATTTTAAATATCCCAGGGATTGCCTTTTCTATAGTAAATTATTCAAAAACTAATTTTATACTGTCACAAATTTTAATTGCGCCAGGGATTGACTTTTCTACAGTAAATTATTCAAAAACTAATTTTATACTGTCGCAAATTTTAAATATCCCAGGGATTGCCTTTTCTATAGTAAATTATTCAAAAAATAATTTTCTACTGTCGCAAATTTTAAATATCCCAGGGATTGCCTTTTCTACAGTAAATTATTCAAAAACTAATTTTATACTGTCGCAAATTTTAAATATCCCAGGGATTGCCTTTTCTATAGTAAATTATTCAAAAACTAATTTTATACTGTCGCAAATTTTAAATATCCCAGGGATTGCCTTTTATATAGTAAATTATTCAAAAAATAATTTTATACTGTCGCAAATTTTAATTACGCCAGGGATTGCCTTTTATATAGTAAATTATTCAAAAACTAATTTTCTACTGTCTTAAATTTTAAATATCCCAGGGATTGCCTTTTCTATAGTAAATTATTCAAAAACTAATTTTATACTGTCACAAATTTTAATTACGCCAGGGATTGCCTTTTCTATAGTAAATTATTCAAAAAATAATTTTCTACTGTCGCAAATTTTAAATATCCCAGGGATTGCCTTTTCTACAGTAAATTATTCAAAAAATAATTTTATACTGTCGCAAATTTTATGTGCGCCAGGGATTGCCTTTTCTATAGCAAATTATTCAAAAACTAATTTTATACTGTCGCAAATTTTAAATATCCCAGGGATTGCCTTTTCTATAGTAAATTTTTCAAAAACTAATTTTATACTGTCGCAAATTTTAAATATCCCAGGGATTGCCTTTTCTACAGTAAATTATTCAAAAAATAATTTTCAACTGTCGCAAATTTTAATTACGCCAGGGATTGCCTTTTCTACAGTAAATTATTCAAAAAATAATTTTATACTGTCACAAATTTTAATTGCGCCAGGGATTGCCTTTTCTATAGTAAATTATTCAAAAACTAATTTTATACTGTCGCAAATTTTAATTGCGCCAGGGATTGACTTTTCTATAGTAAATTATTCAAAAAATAATTTTTTACTGTCGCAAATTTTATGTGCGCCAGGGATTGCCTTTTCTATAGTAAATTATTCAAAAACTAATTTTATACTGTCACAAATTTTAAATATCCCAGGGATTGCCTTTTCTATAGTAAATTATTCAAAAAATAATTTTATACTGTCGCAAATTTTAATTGCGCCAGGGATTGCCTTTTCTATAGTAAATTATTCAAAAAATAATTTTATACTGTCACAAATTTTAAATATCCCAGGGATTGCCTTTTCTATAGTAAATTATTCAAAAACTAATTTTATACTGTCACAAATTTTAAATATCCCAGGGATTGCCTTTTCTATAGTAAATTATTCAAAAACTAATTTTATACTGTCGCAAATTTTAAATATCCCAGGGATTGCCTTTTCTACAGTAAATTATTCAAAAAATAATTTTATACTGTCACAAATTTTAAATATCCCAGGGATTGCCTTTTCTATAGTAAATTATTCAAAAACTAATTTTATACTGTCGCAAATTTTAATTGCGCCAGGGATTGCCTTTTCTACAGTAAATTATTCAAAAACTAATTTTATACTGTCGCAAATTTTATGTGCGCCAGGGATTGACTTTTCTATAGTAAATTATTCAAAAAATAATTTTATACTGTCGCAAATTTTAATTGCGCCAGGGATTGCCTTTTATATAGTAAATTTTTCAAAAAATAATTTTATACTGTCGCAAATTTTAAATATCCCAGGGATTGCCTTTTCTATAGTAAATTATTCAAAAACTAATTTTCTACTGTCGCAAATTTTAAATATCCCAGGGATTGACTTTTCTATAGTAAATTATTCAAAAAATAATTTTCAACTGTCACAAATTTTAATTACGCCAGGGATTGCCTTTTCTATAGTAAATTATTCAAAAAATAATTTTCTACTGTCGCAAATTTTAAATATCCCAGGGATTGCCTTTTCTACAGTAAATTATTCAAAAAATAATTTTATACTGTCGCAAATTTTATGTGCGCCAGGGATTGCCTTTTATATAGTAAATTTTTCAAAAACTAATTTTATACTGTCACAAATTTTAATTGCGCCAGGGATTGCCTTTTCTATAGTAAATTTTTCAAAAACTAATTTTATACTGTCGCAAATTTTAAATATCCCAGGGATTGCCTTTTATATAGTAAATTTTTCAAAAACTAATTTTATACTGTCGCAAATTTTAAATATCCCAGGGATTGCCTTTTATATAGTAAATTTTTCAAAAAATAATTTTATACTGTCGCAAATTTTAAATATCCCAGGGATTGCCTTTTATATAGTAAATTTTTCAAAAAATAATTTTCTACTGTCGCAAATTTTAATTGCGCCAGGGATTGCCTTTTCTATAGTAAATTTTTCAAAAAATAATTTTCAACTGTCACAAATTTTAATTGCGCCAGGGATTGCCTTTTATATAGTAAATTATTCAAAAAATAATTTTCAACTGTCGCAAATTTTAAATATCCCAGGGATTGACTTTTCTATAGTAAATTATTCAAAAACTAATTTTATACTGTCGCAAATTTTAATTGCGCCAGGGATTGCCTTTTATATAGTAAATTTTTCAAAAACTAATTTTATACTGTCGCAAATTTTATGTGCGCCAGGGATTGCCTTTTATATAGTAAATTTTTCAAAAAATAATTTTATACTGTCGCAAATTTTAAATATCCCAGGGATTGCCTTTTCTATAGTAAATTATTCAAAAACTAATTTTATACTGTCGCAAATTTTAAATATCCCAGGGATTGCCTTTTCTATAGTAAATTATTCAAAAAATAATTTTCTACTGTCGCAAATTTTAAATATCCCAGGGATTGACTTTTCTATAGTAAATTATTCAAAAACTAATTTTATACTGTCGCAAATTTTAATTGCGCCAGGGATTGCCTTTTATATAGTAAATTATTCAAAAAATAATTTTCAACTGTCGCAAATTTTAAATATCCCAGGGATTGACTTTTCTATAGTAAATTATTCAAAAAATAATTTTCAACTGTCGCAAATTTTAATTACGCCAGGGATTGCCTTTTCTATAGTAAATTTTTCAAAAACTAATTTTATACTGTCACAAATTTTAATTGCGCCAGGGATTGCCTTTTCTATAGTAAATTTTTCAAAAACTAATTTTATACTGTCGCAAATTTTAAATATCCCAGGGATTGCCTTTTATATAGTAAATTTTTCAAAAACTAATTTTATACTGTCGCAAATTTTAAATATCCCAGGGATTGCCTTTTATATAGTAAATTTTTCAAAAAATAATTTTCTACTGTCGCAAATTTTAATTGCGCCAGGGATTGCCTTTTCTATAGTAAATTTTTCAAAAAATAATTTTCAACTGTCACAAATTTTAATTGCGCCAGGGATTGCCTTTTATATAGTAAATTATTCAAAAAATAATTTTCAACTGTCGCAAATTTTAAATATCCCAGGGATTGACTTTTCTATAGTAAATTATTCAAAAACTAATTTTATACTGTCGCAAATTTTAATTGCGCCAGGGATTGCCTTTTATATAGTAAATTTTTCAAAAAATAATTTTATACTGTCGCAAATTTTATGTGCGCCAGGGATTGCCTTTTCTATAGTAAATTTTTCAAAAACTAATTTTATACTGTCGCAAATTTTAAATATCCCAGGGATTGCCTTTTCTATAGTAAATTTTTCAAAAACTAATTTTATACTGTCACAAATTTTAATTGCGCCAGGGATTGCCTTTTATATAGTAAATTATTCAAAAAATAATTTTATACTGTCGCAAATTTTAATTGCGCCAGGGATTGCCTTTTCTATAGTAAATTATTCAAAAACTAATTTTATACTGTCGCAAATTTTAAATACGCCAGGGATTGCCTTTTATATAGTAAATTTTTCAAAAACTAATTTTATACTGTCGCAAATTTTATGTGCGCCAGGGATTGCCTTTTCTATAGTAAATTTTTCAAAAACTAATTTTATACTGTCGCAAATTTTAAATATCCCAGGGATTGCCTTTTCTATAGTAAATTATTCAAAAACTAATTTTATACTGTCGCAAATTTTAAATATCCCAGGGATTGCCTTTTCTATAGTAAATTATTCAAAAACTAATTTTATACTGTCACAAATTTTAAATATCCCAGGGATTGCCTTTTCTATAGTAAATTATTCAAAAACTAATTTTATACTGTCGCAAATTTTAATTGCGCCAGGGATTGCCTTTTCTATAGTAAATTATTCAAAAACTAATTTTATACTGTCACAAATTTTAAATATCCCAGGGATTGCCTTTTCTACAGTAAATTATTCAAAAAATAATTTTCTACTGTCGCAAATTTTAAATATCCCAGGGATTGACTTTTCTATAGTAAATTATTCAAAAACTAATTTTATACTGTCACAAATTTTAAATATCCCAGGGATTGCCTTTTCTACAGTAAATTATTCAAAAAATAATTTTCAACTGTCACAAATTTTATGTGCGCCAGGGATTGACTTTTCTATAGTAAATTATTCAAAAAATAATTTTCTACTGTCGCAAATTTTAAATATCCCAGGGATTGACTTTTCTATAGTAAATTATTCAAAAACTAATTTTATACTGTCGCAAATTTTAATTGCGCCAGGGATTGCCTTTTATATAGTAAATCCCTGGGATATTTAAAATTTGCGACAGTTGAAAATTATTTTTTGAATAATTTACTATATAAAAGGCAATCCCTGGCGCAATTAAAATTTGCGACAGTATAAAATTAGTTTTTGAATAATTTACTATAGAAAAGTCAATCCCTGGGATATTTAAAATTTGCGACAGTAGAAAATTATTTTTTGAATAATTTACTATAGAAAAGTCAATCCCTGGCGCACATAAAATTTGTGACAGTTGAAAATTATTTTTTGAATAATTTACTATAGAAAAGTCAATCCCTGGCGCAATTAAAATTTGCGACAGTATAAAATTAGTTTTTGAATAATTTACTATAGAAAAGTCAATCCCTGGGATATTTAAAATTTGCCTTTTATATAGTAAATTATTCAAAAAATAATTTTCAACTGTCACAAATTTTATGTGCGCCAGGGATTGACTTTTCTATAGTAAATTATTCAAAAAATAATTTTCTACTGTCGCAAATTTTAAATATCCCAGGGATTGACTTTTCTATAGTAAATTATTCAAAAACTAATTTTCTACTGTCGCAAATTTTAAATATCCCAGGGATTGACTTTTCTATAGTAAATTATTCAAAAAATAATTTTCAACTGTCACAAATTTTATGTGCGCCAGGGATTGACTTTTCTATAGTAAATTATTCAAAAAATAATTTTCTACTGTCGCAAATTTTAAATATCCCAGGGATTGACTTTTCTATAGTAAATTATTCAAAAAATAATTTTCAACTGTCACAAATTTTATGTGCGCCAGGGATTGACTTTTCTATAGTAAATTATTCAAAAAATAATTTTCTACTGTCGCAAATTTTAAATATCCCAGGGATTGACTTTTCTATAGTAAATTATTCAAAAACTAATTTTATACTGTCGCAAATTTTAATTGCGCCAGGGATTGACTTTTCTATAGTAAATTATTCAAAAAATAATTTTCAACTGTCACAAATTTTATGTGCGCCAGGGATTGACTTTTCTATAGTAAATTATTCAAAAAATAATTTTATACTGTCGCAAATTTTAATTGCGCCAGGGATTGACTTTTCTATAGTAAATTATTCAAAAACTAATTTTATACTGTCGCAAATTTTAATTGCGCCAGGGATTGCCTTTTCTATAGTAAATTATTCAAAAACTAATTTTATACTGTCGCAAATTTTATGTGCGCCAGGGATTGCCTTTTCTATAGTAAATTATTCAAAAAATAATTTTATACTGTCGCAAATTTTAAATATCCCAGGGATTGCCTTTTCTATAGTAAATTATTCAAAAACTAATTTTCTACTGTCGCAAATTTTATGTGCGCCAGGGATTGCCTTTTCTATAGTAAATTATTCAAAAAATAATTTTCTACTGTCGCAAATTTTAAATATCCCAGGGATTGACTTTTCTATAGTAAATTATTCAAAAACTAATTTTATACTGTCGCAAATTTTAATTGCGCCAGGGATTGCCTTTTCTACAGTAAATTATTCAAAAACTAATTTTATACTGTCGCAAATTTTAATTACGCCAGGGATTGCCTTTTATATAGTAAATTTTTCAAAAAATAATTTTATACTGTCGCAAATTTTAATTGCGCCAGGGATTGCCTTTTCTATAGTAATTTTTTCAAAAACTAATTTTATACTGTCGCAAATTTTAAATATCCCAGGGATTGCCTTTTCTACAGTAAATTATTCAAAAAATAATTTTATACTGTCACAAATTTTAAATATCCCAGGGATTGCCTTTTCTATAGTAAATTATTCAAAAACTAATTTTATACTGTCGCAAATTTTAATTGCGCCAGGGATTGCCTTTTCTACAGTAAATTATTCAAAAACTAATTTTATACTGTCGCAAATTTTATGTGCGCCAGGGATTGACTTTTCTATAGTAAATTATTCAAAAAATAATTTTATACTGTCGCAAATTTTAATTGCGCCAGGGATTGCCTTTTATATAGTAAATTTTTCAAAAAATAATTTTATACTGTCGCAAATTTTAAATATCCCAGGGATTGCCTTTTCTATAGTAAATTATTCAAAAACTAATTTTCTACTGTCGCAAATTTTAAATATCCCAGGGATTGCCTTTTCTACAGTAAATTATTCAAAAAATAATTTTCAACTGTCACAAATTTTATGTGCGCCAGGGATTGCCTTTTCTATAGTAAATTTTTCAAAAACTAATTTTATACTGTCACAAATTTTATGTGCGCCAGGGATTGCCTTTTCTATAGTAAATTATTCAAAAAATAATTTTATACTGTCGCAAATTTTAAATATCCCAGGGATTGCCTTTTCTATAGTAAATTATTCAAAAAATAATTTTATACTGTCGCAAATTTTAAATATCCCAGGGATTGCCTTTTCTATAGTAAATTATTCAAAAAATAATTTTATACTGTCGCAAATTTTAAATATCCCAGGGATTGCCTTTTCTATAGTAAATTATTCAAAAACTAATTTTATACTGTCGCAAATTTTAAATATCCCAGGGATTGACTTTTCTATAGTAAATTATTCAAAAAATAATTTTCTACTGTCGCAAATTTTAAATATCCCAGGGATTGACTTTTCTATAGTAAATTATTCAAAAAATAATTTTATACTGTCACAAATTTTAAATATCCCAGGGATTGCCTTTTCTATAGTAAATTATTCAAAAACTAATTTTATACTGTCGCAAATTTTAAATATCCCAGGGATTGACTTTTCTATAGTAAATTATTCAAAAACTAATTTTATACTGTCGCAAATTTTAAATATCCCAGGGATTGCCTTTTCTACAGTAAATTATTCAAAAAATAATTTTCTACTGTCGCAAATTTTAAATATCCCAGGGATTGCCTTTTCTATAGTAAATTATTCAAAAAATAATTTTATACTGTCGCAAATTTTATGTGCGCCAGGGATTGCCTTTTCTATAGTAAATTATTCAAAAAATAATTTTCTACTGTCGCAAATTTTAAATATCCCAGGGATTGACTTTTCTATAGTAAATTATTCAAAAACTAATTTTATACTGTCACAAATTTTAAATATCCCAGGGATTGCCTTTTCTACAGTAAATTATTCAAAAAATAATTTTCAACTGTCACAAATTTTATGTGCGCCAGGGATTGCCTTTTCTATAGTAAATTTTTCAAAAACTAATTTTATACTGTCACAAATTTTATGTGCGCCAGGGATTGCCTTTTCTATAGTAAATTATTCAAAAACTAATTTTATACTGTCGCAAATTTTAAATATCCCAGGGATTGCCTTTTCAATAGTAAATTATTCAAAAAATAATTTTACACTGTCGCAAATTTTATGTGCGCCAGGGATTGCCTTTTCTATAGTAAATTATTCAAAAAATAATTTTCTACTGTCGCAAATTTTAAATATCCCAGGGATTGCCTTTTCTATAGTAAATTATTCAAAAAATAATTTTCTACTGTCGCAAATTTTAAATATCCCAGGGATTGCCTTTTCTACAGTAAATTATTCAAAAAATAATTTTATACTGTCACAAATTTTAAATATCCCAGGGATTGCCTTTTCTATAGTAAATTATTCAAAAACTAATTTTATACTGTCGCAAATTTTAATTGCGCCAGGGATTGCCTTTTCTATAGTAAATTATTCAAAAACTAATTTTATACTGTCGCAAATTTTAAATATCCCAGGGATTGACTTTTCTATAGTAAATTATTCAAAAAATAATTTTCAACTGTCGCAAATTTTAATTACGCCAGGGATTGCCTTTTATATAGTAAATTATTCAAAAAATAATTTTCAACTGTCGCAAATTTTATGTGCGCCAGGGATTGCCTTTTCTATAGTAAATTATTCAAAAAATAATTTTCTACTGTCGCAAATTTTAAATATCCCAGGGATTGACTTTTCTATAGTAAATTATTCAAAAACTTATTTTATACTGTCACAAATTTTAAATATCCCAGGGATTGCCTTTTATATAGTAAATTATTCAAAAAATAATTTTCAACTGTCGCAAATTTTATGTGCGCCAGGGATTGCCTTTTCTATAGTAAATTATTCAAAAAATAATTTTCAACTGTCGCAAATTTTAAATATCCCAGGGATTGACTTTTCTATAGTAAATTATTCAAAAACTAATTTTATACTGTCACAAATTTTAAATATCCCAGGGATTGCCTTTTCTATAGTAAATTATTCAAAAACTAATTTTATACTGTCGCAAATTTTAAATATCCCAGGGATTGCCTTTTCTATAGTAAATTATTCAAAAACTAATTTTATACTGTCACAAATTTTAATTGCGCCAGGGATTGCCTTTTCTATAGTAAATTATTCAAAAAATAATTTTCAACTGTCACAAATTTTAATTGCGCCAGGGATTGCCTTTTCTATAGTAAATTATTCAAAAAATAATTTTCAACTGTCACAAATTTTAATTACGCCAGGGATTGCCTTTTATATAGTAAATTATTCAAAAACTAATTTTATACTGTCACAAATTTTAATTGCGCCAGGGATTGCCTTTTCTATAGTAAATTATTCAAAAAATAATTTTCTACTGTCACAAATTTTAATTGCGCCAGGGATTGACTTTTCTATAGTAAATTATTCAAAAAATAATTTTATACTGTCGCAAATTTTATGTGCGCCAGGGATTGACTTTTCTATAGTAAATTATTCAAAAAATAATTTTCTACTGTCGCAAATTTTAAATATCCCAGGGATTGCCATTTCTACAGTAAATTATTCAAAAAATAATTTTCTACTGTCGCAAATTTTAAATATCCCAGGGATTGCCTTTTCTATAGTAAATTATTCAAAAACTAATTTTCTACTGTCGCAAATTTTAAATATCGCAGGGATTGACTTTTCTATAGTAAATTATTCAAAAACTAATTTTCTACTGTCGCAAATTTTAATTGCGCCAGGGATTGCCTTTTCTATAGTAAATTATTCAAAAACTAATTTTCTACTGTCGCAAATTTTAAATACGCCAGGGATTGCCTTTTCTATAGTAAATTATTCAAAAACTAATTTTATACTGTCGCAAATTTTAATTGCGCCAGGGATTGCCTTTTCTATAGTAAATTATTCAAAAACTAATTTTATACTGTCACAAATTTTAAATATCCCAGGGATTGCCTTTTCTATAGTAAATTATTCAAAAACTAATTTTCAACTGTCGCAAATTTTAATTGCGCCAGGGATTGACTTTTCTATAGTAAATTATTCAAAAACTAATTTTATACTGTCGCAAATTTTAAATATCCCAGGGATTGCCTTTTCTATAGTAAATTATTCAAAAACTAATTTTATACTGTCACAAATTTTAATTGCGCCAGGGATTGCCTTTTCTACAGTAAATTATTCAAAAACTAATTTTATACTGTCGCAAATTTTAATTGCGCCAGGGATTTCCTTTTCTACAGTAAATTATTCAAAAACTAATTTTATACTGTCACAAATTTTAAATATCCCAGGGATTGCCTTTTCTATAGTAAATTATTCAAAAACTAATTTTCAACTGTCGCAAATGTTAATTACGCCAGGGATTGCCTTTTATATAGTAAATTATTCAAAAAATAATTTTCAACTGTCGCAAATTTTATGTGCGCCAGGGATTGCCTTTTCTATAGTAAATTATTCAAAAAATAATTTTCTACTGTCGCAAATTTTAAATATCCCAGGAATTGACTTTTCTATAGTAAATTATTCAAAAACTAATTTTATACTGTCACAAATTTTAAATATCCCAGGGATTGCCTTTTATATAGTAAATTATTCAAAAAATAATTTTCAACTGTCGCAAATTTTATGTGTGCCAGGGATTGCCTTTTCTATAGTAAATTATTCAAAAAATAATTTTCAACTGTCACAAATTTTAATTACGCCAGGGATTGCCTTTTATATAGTAAATTATTCAAAAACTAATTTTATACTGTCACAAATTTTAATTGCGCCAGGGATTGCCTTTTCTATAGTAAATTATTCAAAAAATAATTTTCTACTGTCACAAATTTTAATTGCGCCAGGGATTGACTTTTCTATAGTAAATTATTCAAAAAATAATTTTATACTGTCGCAAATTTTAAATATCCCAGGGATTGCCTTTTCTATAGTAAATTATTCAAAAACTAATTTTCAACTGTCGCAAATTTTAAATATCCCAGGGATTGCCTTTTCTATAGTAAATTATTCAAAAAATAATTTTCTACTGTCACAAATTTTAATTGCGCCAGGGATTGACTTTTCTATAGTAAATTATTCAAAAAATAATTTTATACTGTCGCAAATTTTATGTGCGCCAGGGATTGACTTTTCTATAGTAAATTATTCAAAAAATAATTTTCTACTGTCGCAAATTTTATGTGCGCCAGGGATTGACTTTTCTATAGTAAATTATTCAAAAACTAATTTTATACTGTCACAAATTTTAAATATCCCAGGGATTGCCTTTTATATAGTAAATTATTCAAAAAATAATTTTCAACTGTCGCAAATTTTATGTGCGCCAGGGATTGCCTTTTCTATAGTAAATTATTCAAAAAATAATTTTCAACTGTCACAAATTTTAATTACGCCAGGGATTGCCTTTTATATAGTAAATTATTCAAAAACTAATTTTATACTGTCACAAATTTTAATTGCGCCAGGGATTGCCTTTTCTATAGTAAATTATTCAAAAAATAATTTTCTACTGTCACAAATTTTAAATATCCCAGGGATTGCCTTTTCTACAGTAAATTATTCAAAAACTAATTTTATACTGTCACAAATTTTAAATATCCCAGGGATTGCCTTTTCTATAGTAAATTATTCAAAAACTAATTTTCAACTGTCGCAAATTTTAAATATCCCAGGGATTGCCTTTTCTATAGTAAATTATTCAAAAAATAATTTTCTACTGTCACAAATTTTAATTGCGCCAGGGATTGACTTTTCTATAGTAAATTATTCAAAAAATAATTTTATACTGTCGCAAATTTTATGTGCGCCAGGGATTGACTTTTCTATAGTAAATTATTCAAAAAATAATTTTCTACTGTCGCAAATTTTAATTACGCCAGGGATTGCCTTTTCTATAGTAAATTATTCAAAAACTAATTTTATACTGTCGCAAATTTTATGTGCGCCAGGGATTGCCTTTTCTATAGTAAATTATTCAAAAAATAATTTTCTACTGTCACAAATTTTAATTACGCCAGGGATTGCCTTTTCTATAGTAAATTATTCAAAAAATAATTTTCAACTGTCACAAATTTTAATTACGCCAGGGATTGCCTTTTATATAGTAAATTATTCAAAAACTAATTTTATACTGTCACAAATTTTAATTGCGCCAGGGATTGCCTTTTCTATAGTAAATTATTCAAAAAATAATTTTCTACTGTCACAAATTTTAAATATCCCAGGGATTGCCTTTTCTATAGTAAATTATTCAAAAACTAATTTTATACTGTCACAAATTTTAATTGCGCCAGGGATTGCCTTTTCTATAGTAAATTATTCAAAAAATAATTTTCAACTGTCACAAATTTTAATTGCGCCAGGGATTGCCTTTTCTATAGTAAATTATTCAAAAAATAATTTTCAACTGTCACAAATTTTAATTACGCCAGGGATTGCCTTTTATATAGTAAATTATTCAAAAACTAATTTTATACTGTCACAAATTTTAATTGCGCCAGGGATTGCCTTTTCTACAGTAAATTATTCAAAAACTAATTTTATACTGTCGCAAATTTTAATTGCGCCAGGGATTGCCTTTTCTACAGTAAATTATTCAAAAACTAATTTTATACTGTCACAAATTTTAAATATCCCAGGGATTGCCTTTTCTATAGTAAATTATTCAAAAACTAATTTTCAACTGTCGCAAATTTTAATTACGCCAGGGATTGCCTTTTATATAGTAAATTATTCAAAAAATAATTTTCAACTGTCGCAAATTTTATGTGCGCCAGGGATTGCCTTTTCTATAGTAAATTATTCAAAAAATAATTTTCTACTGTCGCAAATTTTAAATATCCCAGGGATTGACTTTTCTATAGTAAATTATTCAAAAACTAATTTTATACTGTCACAAATTTTAAATATCCCAGGGATTGCCTTTTATATAGTAAATTATTCAAAAAATAATTTTCAACTGTCGCAAATTTTATGGGCGCCAGGGATTGCCTTTTCTATAGTAAATTATTCAAAAAATAATTTTCAACTGTCGCAAATTTTAAATATCCCAGGGATTGACTTTTCTATAGTAAATTATTCAAAAACTAATTTTATACTGTCACAAATTTTAAATATCCCAGGGATTGCCTTTTCTATAGTAAATTATTCAAAAACTAATTTTATACTGTCGCAAATTTTAAATATCCCAGGGATTGCCTTTTCTATAGTAAATTATTCAAAAACTAATTTTATACTGTCACAAATTTTAATTGCGCCAGGGATTGCCTTTTCTATAGTAAATTATTCAAAAATAATTTTTAACTGTCACAAATTTTAATTGCGCCAGGGATTGCCTTTTCTATAGTAAATTATTCAAAAAATAATTTTCAACTGTCACAAATTTTAATTACGCCAGGGATTGCCTTTTATATAGTAAATTATTCAAAAACTAATTTTATACTGTCACAAATTTTAATTGCGCCAGGGATTGCCTTTTCTATAGTAAATTATTCAAAAAATAATTTTCTACTGTCACAAATTTTAATTGCGCCAGGGATTGACTTTTCTATAGTAAATTATTCAAAAAATAATTTTATACTGTCGCAAATTTTATGTGCGCCAGGGATTGACTTTTCTATAGTAAATTATTCAAAAAATAATTTTCTACTGTCGCAAATTTTAAATATCCCAGGGATTGCCTTTTCTACAGTAAATTATTCAAAAAATAATTTTCTACTGTCGCAAATTTTAAATATCCCAGGGATTGCCTTTTCTATAGTAAATTATTCAAAAACTAATTTTATACTGTCACAAATTTTAAATATCCCAGGGATTGCCTTTTCTATAGTAAATTATTCAAAAACTAATTTTATACTGTCGCAAATTTTAATTGCGCCAGGGATTGCCTTTTCTATAGTAAATTATTCAAAAACTAATTTTATACTGTCGCAAATTTTAAATATCCCAGGGATTGCCTTTTCTATAGTAAATTATTCAAAAACTAATTTTATACTGTCACAAATTTTAAATATCCCAGGGATTGCCTTTTCTATAGTAAATTTTTCAAAAACTAATTTTCAACTGTCACAAATTTTAATTGCGCCAGGGATTGACTTTTCTATAGTAAATTATTCAAAAACTAATTTTATACTGTCACAAATTTTAATTGCGCCAGGGATTGACTTTTATATAGTAAATTATTCAAAAACTAATTTTATACTGTCACAAATTTTAATTGCGCCAGGGATTGCCTTTTCTACAGTAAATTATTCAAAAACTAATTTTATACTGTCGCAAATTTTAATTGCGCCAGGGATTGCCTTTTCTACAGTAAATTATTCAAAAACTAATTTTATACTGTCACAAATTTTAAATATCCCAGGGATTGCCTTTTCTATAGTAAATTATTCAAAAACTAATTTTCAACTGTCGCAAATTTTAATTACGCCAGGGATTGCCTTTTATATAGTAAATTATTCAAAAAATAATTTTCAACTGTCGCAAATTTTATGTGCGCCAGGGATTGCCTTTTCTATAGTAAATTATTCAAAAAATAATTTTCTACTGTCGCAAATTTTAAATATCCCAGGGATTGACTTTTCTATAGTAAATTATTCAAAAACTAATTTTATACTGTCACAAATTTTAAATATCCCAGGGATTGCCTTTTATATAGTAAATTATTCAAAAAATAATTTTCAACTGTCGCAAATTTTATGGGCGCCAGGGATTGCCTTTTCTATAGTAAATTATTCAAAAAATAATTTTCAACTGTCGCAAATTTTAAATATCCCAGGGATTGACTTTTCTATAGTAAATTATTCAAAAACTAATTTTATACTGTCACAAATTTTAAATATCCCAGGGATTGCCTTTTCTATAGTAAATTATTCAAAAACTAATTTTATACTGTCGCAAATTTTAAATATCCCAGGGATTGCCTTTTCTATAGTAAATTATTCAAAAACTAATTTTATACTGTCACAAATTTTAATTGCGCCAGGGATTGCCTTTTCTATAGTAAATTATTCAAAAAATAATTTTTAACTGTCACAAATTTTAATTGCGCCAGGGATTGCCTTTTCTATAGTAAATTATTCAAAAAATAATTTTCAACTGTCACAAATTTTAATTACGCCAGGGATTGCCTTTTATATAGTAAATTATTCAAAAACTAATTTTATACTGTCACAAATTTTAATTGCGCCAGGGATTGCCTTTTCTATAGTAAATTATTCAAAAAATAATTTTCTACTGTCACAAATTTTAATTGCGCCAGGGATTGACTTTTCTATAGTAAATTATTCAAAAAATAATTTTATACTGTCGCAAATTTTATGTGCGCCAGGGATTGACTTTTCTATAGTAAATTATTCAAAAAATAATTTTCTACTGTCGCAAATTTTAAATATCCCAGGGATTGCCTTTTCTACAGTAAATTATTCAAAAAATAATTTTCTACTGTCGCAAATTTTAAATATCCCAGGGATTGCCTTTTCTATAGTAAATTATTCAAAAACTAATTTTATACTGTCACAAATTTTAAATATCCCAGGGATTGCCTTTTCTATAGTAAATTATTCAAAAACTAATTTTATACTGTCGCAAATTTTAATTGCGCCAGGGATTGCCTTTTCTATAGTAAATTATTCAAAAACTAATTTTATACTGTCGCAAATTTTAAATATCCCAGGGATTGCCTTTTCTATAGTAAATTATTCAAAAAATAATTTTATACTGTCGCAAATTTTAAATATCCCAGGGATTGCCTTTTCTATAGTAAATTATTCAAAAAATAATTTTATACTGTCGCAAATTTTAAATATCCCAGGGATTGCCTTTTCTATAGTAAATTATTCAAAAACTAATTTTATACTGTCGCAAATTTTAAATATCCCAGGGATTGACTTTTCTATAGTAAATTATTCAAAAAATAATTTTCTACTGTCGCAAATTTTAAATATCCCAGGGATTGACTTTTCTATAGTAAATTATTCAAAAAATAATTTTATACTGTCACAAATTTTAAATATCCCAGGGATTGCCTTTTCTATAGTAAATTATTCAAAAACTAATTTTATACTGTCGCAAATTTTAAATATCCCAGGGATTGACTTTTCTATAGTAAATTATTCAAAAAATAATTTTATACTGTCGCAAATTTTAAATATCCCAGGGATTGCCTTTTCTATAGTAAATTATTCAAAAACTAATTTTATACTGTCGCAAATTTTAAATATCCCAGGGATTGCCTTTTCTATAGTAAATTATTCAAAAAATAATTTTCAACTGTCACAAATTTTAATTGCGCCAGGGATTGCCTTTTATATAGTAAATTATTCAAAAAATAATTTTCAACTGTCGCAAATTTTAAATATCCCAGGGATTGACTTTTCTATAGTAAATTATTCAAAAACTAATTTTATACTGTCACAAATTTTAAATATCCCAGGGATTGCCTTTTCTACAGTAAATTATTCAAAAACTAATTTTATACTGTCACAAATTTTAAATATCCCAGGGATTGCCTTTTCTATAGTAAATTATTCAAAAACTAATTTTCAACTGTCGCAAATTTTAATTACGCCAGGGATTGCCTTTTCTATAGTAAATTATTCAAAAAATAATTTTAAACTGTCGCAAATTTTAAATATCCCAGGGATTGCCTTTTCTATAGTAAATTATTCAAAAAATAATTTTATACTGTCGCAAATTTTAAATATCCCAGGGATTGCCTTTTCTATAGTAAATTATTCAAAAAATAATTTTATACTGTCGCAAATTTTAAATATCCCAGGGATTGCCTTTTCTATAGTAAATTATTCAAAAACTAATTTTATACTGTCGCAAATTTTAAATATCCCAGGGATTGACTTTTCTATAGTAAATTATTCAAAAAATAATTTTCTACTGTCGCAAATTTTAAATATCCCAGGGATTGACTTTTCTATAGTAAATTATTCAAAAAATAATTTTATACTGTCACAAATTTTAAATATCCCAGGGATTGCCTTTTCTATAGTAAATTATTCAAAAACTAATTTTATACTGTCGCAAATTTTAAATATCCCAGGGATTGACTTTTCTATAGTAAATTATTCAAAAAATAATTTTATACTGTCGCAAATTTTAAATATCCCAGGGATTGCCTTTTCTATAGTAAATTATTCAAAAACTAATTTTATACTGTCGCAAATTTTATGTGCGCCAGGGATTGCCTTTTATATAGTAAATTATTCAAAAAATAATTTTCAACTGTCACAAATTTTATGTGCGCCAGGGATTGCCTTTTCTATAGTAAATTTTTCAAAAACTAATTTTATACTGTCACAAATT